>PITA01013488.1:0-57348 GCA_004023965.1 Spilogale gracilis | reverse complement strand
ATCAGCTGTCCTTAGTGTTTTGATTTCATGACCTTGAGACATTTATGGGCTTAGATTTGGGTTTGCTTACATGGGCCACCCCGCCATCAGAGCCTCCCCAGGCAAATGGCCTCCTAGTTTAATTAGTGTAATTCCCCCATGGCAACCATCTTCCTGTGGCCCAAACCATCGCCTAGAACAGCCACCTCCACCTGACTTCTCTTTAGTTTTTAAATCATGTAGGTAACACATGACTATGGTCTCTTCCTTAGAAAGAACAACAGCATGAGGAACAAGAACTCTTAGCTCTTAAAGATAAAGTCCAACTCCTACTGGACCACCACTCCTATCCCGTCTTCTATTCTGCCACCACCCTTTTGCTTGCATGTCTCTTTCCAGAGCTTCTCCTTGTATTTATATTCATATACACATACCCATGAAAATACATAGCACTGTTTTATGGGAGCGACTCTCACAGAAATGGTGTCATGTCTTGCTCTGCACCTTGCTTTTTTTTTTTTTTTTTTTTACTTAACCATACATCTTTGAGATCTTTTCTGATAGAGCACCCAGAGCTATCTCGTTCGTCTTAACCACAGCAATGCATTCAATCCCTTGGCAGTGCAGTGACTTATGTAGACATTCCCCCATTGTGGGGCATTTAAGCTGTGACTGGCTCTTCTTCTAATGGACCAGCCTTGCCGTGACATGTGGTGATGACCCAGGTACACTTAAGGACTGGAGACAGGCAGACCTCTGAGAATTATCTGAGAAAGCATCCCGGGGGAGAGAGAGATACGGAGCCTATAACCCAAGGCTGAGGCTCCCGTGATGATGGCTGCAGGACCCCTGATCCTGCTTTCCCCAGTGGCCACAAATCTCATCTGTTAGAAACTGAGAAGTTCCTGTGAAAGCCAGACAGCCTTCCAGTTTAAAGAGGAGACTGCAAATAAAAAACACACTGAAAAGTGTAGTTGATATAAAATGAAATAGCCACTATGGAAAACAGTATGGAGGTTCCTCAAAAACTTAAAAATAGAATTACCCCATAATCCAGCAAGTCCCACAGTCCATATATAATCAAAAGAATTAAAAGCAGAGTCTCAAGGAGATATTTGTATACTCATGTTCATAGCAGCATTATTCACGGGAGCTAAAACATGGCTGCAGCCCCAAGCATCAGATAGATGGGTAGACAAGCAAAATGGAGCATATACATTATTCAACCCTAAAAAGGAAGGGAATTCTTCAATATGCTACAACATGGATGCATCATGAGGGCATTGTACTAAGCGAAACAAGTCAGCCACAGAAAGACAAATGCTGTGTGATTCCACTTACATAATGTATTTAGGGTAGTTAAAAATCATAAAGACAGAATATATAATGTTGGTTGCCAGAGGCTGGTGCATTGGTGAGCATGGAGAACTCTTATTTCATAGGGGTAGATTTTCACTTCTCCAAGACAAGAAGAGTTCTGGGGATAGATGATGGTGACAACTACGTAACAATGTGAATTCATTCAATGCCGCTGAACTATACACCCAAAAATAGTGACAGTGGCAAAATTTATGTTATGTATATTTTAGCACAGTAAAAACGAAACAAAAGACAAAACAAACAAAATTGTTAAAAGTGTAGCTACATCTTCCCTGGAATAATCAAAACAAGTCCTTCAAAACTGAGCACTCCATGCATCCAAAACCCAAACCAACTTGAGAGGTTAATAGTGATAAAGTACAGGAATTTCTGCTTTACAAATGAAACAATAAGCATTTGAAACACAGTCCGTGCTTTTATGCTCTTTGTATGTATTTATAATATTTTTCCACTTTTGAAGCAAATGAGAAAATAGATTAGTCCTCTGTCTGATCATAAAGGTGCAAGGAGACATTTGCTAAGGAAACTTTTCCTCCTTCCTATTTTAACTATATTATCTCATCAATACGTTTTTATAATTTTCATTTTTATAGTCATATTCTATCTCTTCATTGTATTTAACCTTATTTTTTGTATACATATAAGTTTTTCTTTCTTTAAAACTTTGGGATATAGTTTCTTCTAACAAAACCAAAATATACCCTAAATCCAGCATATGGCTTTGTTCTAGTCTTCTGCCTGATCACATTCTTTCCCTTTTTTTCCTCTTTTTTCAACCAACTTCTTATCTTTTCTATTCCATTTTTAAAATCTTTTTTAGGGGTACCTGGGTGGCTCAGTCATTAAGCATCTGCCTTTGGCTCAGGTTGTGGTCCCGGAGTTCCAGGATCAAGCCCCGCATTGGGCTCCCTGCTCAGTGGGAAGCCCACTTCTCCCTGTCTCATTCCCCCTGCTTGTGTTCCCTCCCTAACTCTGTTTCTCTCTGTCAAATCAATAAATAAAATCTTTAAAAGAGACAAATAAAGGGGCACTTGGGTGGCTCAGTTGGTTAAGCAAATGCCTTCGGCTCAGGTCATGATCCTGGAGACCTGGGATCGAGCCCCGCATGGGGCTCTCAGCTCGGCGGGAAGCCTGCTTCTCCCTCTCTCACTCCCCCTGCTTGTGTGTCCCTCTCTTGCTGTGTTTCGCTCTGTCAAATAAATAAATAAAATCTTTTAAAAAAGAAACAAATAAATAAAATAAAGTATTTTTTAGTTTTCATCTTTACAGTCATATTACATCTGTTCATTGTGTTTATCCATGTGTGTGTGTGTGTTTCTTTCTTTAAAATTTTGAGAGGCAGTTTCTTCTAACAGACCAAGATACACCCAAAATCAAGTATGTGGCTCTGTTCTATTCACCAGCCTAATGATATTTTTTTCCCTTTCTTCTCCCCCAGATTTCAGGTCTCTTCTGATTTGGTTAGTGTATATTTTTCTGGGATCCTCATTATTCTTTTAGCATGGTGTTCTTTCATTCATCTATTCTTTTCTGGAAAAAAAATGATAAAGCATAAAACCTCACCCCACAAAAAGTAAAAAGAGGCAGTACTGATGCTAGGGACCTAATCAATATGGGCCTAGTAAGTTGTCAGAACTAGAGTTCAGAATGACAATTATAAAGATGCTAGCTGGGCTTGAAAAAGGCACAGAAGATACTTGAGAAAGGGTTCTCAAGAAATAAAATCATTTTCTGGAGAAATAAAAGAACTACAATTTAACCAAGTTGAAATAAAAAAGGTTTTAATGAGGTGCAGTAAAAAATGGAGACCCTAAATGCTAGGACAAATGAGACAGAAGAGATAATTAGTG
Source organism: Spilogale gracilis (assembly GCA_004023965.1). NCBI lineage: Eukaryota > Metazoa > Chordata > Mammalia > Carnivora > Mephitidae > Spilogale > Spilogale gracilis. The sequence goes on along the minus strand of PITA01013488.1, from coordinate 54,139 downwards.
ATATGGAAGACCAAATGATGGAGAATAAAGAAGCTGAGAAAATGAGAGATAAACAGCTACTGCATCACAAGGGGAGAATTCAAGAGACAAGTGATATCATAAGATGAAGAAGGGAGGCAGAAGGTATATTGGAACAAATTATAGCAGAGTCTTCCCTAATTTGCAGAAGGAAACTAGCATCAAAATTCCAGAGACATAGAGAACGCCCCTCAAAATAAAAAAAAAAAAAAACAATAGCTCAACACCCTATCATCTAACAGTAAAACTTACAAGTCTCAGAGACAAAGAGAAAATCCTGAAAGCAGCTCGGGACAAGAGATCTTTAACCTACAGTGGTAGAAATATTATATTGGCAGCAAACCTACCCACAGACACCTGGCAGGCCAGAAAGGACTGGCATGGTCTATTCAGAGCCCTAAATGAGAAAAATATGCAGCCAAGAATACTATATCCAGCTAGGAATTTTGAAAATAGAAAGAGAAATAAAAAGCTTCCAGGACAAAACAAAACAAAACAAAAACCTAAAAGAATTTGCAAACACCAAACCAGCCCAAAAGGAAATACTTAAAGAGGTCCTATAAGCAAAGAGAGAGCCTAAAAGTAACAGACCAGAAGGAAACAGAGACAATATACAGTAACAGTCACCTTACAGGCAATATAATGGCACTAAATTCATATTTTTCAGTAGTTACCCTGAATGTAAATGGGTTTAATGCCCCAATCAAAAGACACAGGGTATCAGAGGGGATTAAAAAAACAATATCCATCGATATGCTCTCTCCAAGAAACTCATTTTAGATGCAAAGACACCTCCAGATTGGAAGTGAGGGGATGGAAAACAACTTACCATACTTATGGACATAAAAAGAAAGCTGGGGTGACAATCCATATATCAGACAAATTAGATTTTAGGCTATAATAAGAGATAAGGAAGGACACTATATCATTCTTAAAGGGTCTTTCCAACAAGAAGATCTTGTTGAAGAGATCACAACCAACACCAGTGAAATACAAACAACTGTAAGAACATATTATTAGCAACTATATGCCAGCAAATATGACAACCTGGAAGAAATGGATGCATTCCTAGAGACGTATAAACTACCAAAACTGAACCAGGAAGAAACAAAAAACATGAACAGACCCATAAGCAGTGAGGAGATTGAAGCAGTCATCAAAAACCTCCCAATAAACAAGAGCCCAGGGCCAGACAGCTTCCCAGGGGCATTCTACCAAATATTTAAAGAAGAATTAATACCTATTCTCCTGAAACTGTTCCAAAAAATAGAAATTGAAGGCAAGCTTCCAAACTCATTTTATGAGGCCAGGATGACCTTGATCCCCAAACCAGACAAAGACCCCATCAAAAAGGAGAATTACAGACTAATATCCCAGATGAACATGGATGCAAAAATTCTCACCAAAATACTAGCCAATAAGATCCCCAGTACATTAAAAGGATTATTCACCATGACTAAGTGGGATTTATTCCTGGGATTCAAGGTTGGTTCAACATCTACAAATCAATCAATGTGATACAATACATTAGTAAAAGAAAGAACAGGGGGACCTGGTGGCTCAGTCATTAAGTGTCTGCCTTTGGCTCAGGTCATGATACCGGGGCCCTGGGACCAAGCCCTGTGTCAGGCTCCCTGCTCTGTGGGGAGTCTGCTTCTCTCTTTCCCTCTGCCTGCTGTGCAATCTCTCTCTCTCTTTCCCCCCCCCTCTCTCTCTCTCCACCTCTCTCTCTTGCTGTCAAATAAATAAATAAAATATTTTAATTAATAAAATAAAGAAGAAGAACCATATGATCCTCTCAATAAATGCTGAAAAAGCATTTGACAAAGTACAGCATCCTTTCTTGATCAAAACTCTTCACAGTGTAGTGATAGATAGATAATGATACCTCATTATCATAAAAGCCATCTATGAAAAACCCACAGTGAATATCATTCTCAATGGGAAAAAACTGAGTGCTTTTCCCCTAAGGTCAGGAACACGGCAGGGCTGTCCCCTATCACCACTGCTATTCAACATTGTACTAGAAGTCCTAGTCTCAGCAATCAGACAACAAAAAGAAATAAAAGGCATCCAAATCAGCAACAAAGTCAAACTCTCACTCTTTGCAGATGATATGATACTTTATGTGGAAAACCCAAAAGACTCCACTCCAAAATTGTTAGAACTCATACAGGAATTCAGGAAAGTGTCAAGATATAAAATTAATACACAGAAATAAGTTGCATTTCTATATACCAACAAGAATACAGAAAAAGAGAAATTAGGGAATTGATCTGATTTACAATTGCACCCAAAACTATAAGATACCTAGGAACAAATCTAACCAAAGAGGCAGAGAATTTGTACTCAGAAAACTATAGAGCACTCATGAAAGAAATTGAGGAAGACACAAATAAATGGAAAAACATTCCATGCTCATGGATTGGAAGAAAAAATATTGTGAAAATGTCCATGCTACCTAGAGCAATCTACACATTTAATGCAATATCTATCAAAATACCATCAACTTTTTTCAAAGAACTGAAACAAATAATCCTAAAATTTATATGGAACCAGAGAAGACCCCGAATAGCCAGAAGAATGTTAAAAAAGAAAACCAAAGTCAGCGAAATCATAATTCCAGATTTCAAGCTCTATTTCAAAGCTGTAATCATCAAGACAGTATGGTACTGGCACAAAAAGACAGACACATAGATCAATGTAACAAAATAGAGAGCCCAAAAATGGACCCTCAACTCTGTGGTCAACTCCTCTTCGACAAAGCAGGAAAGAATGTCCAATAGAAAAAAGACAGTCTTTTCAACAAAAGGTGTTGGGAAAATTGGATAACCAGATGCAGAAGACCTAAACTGGACCATTTCCTTACACTACACACTAAAATAGACTCAAAATGGATGAAAGACCTCAATGTGAGACAAGAATCCATCAAAATCCTTAAGGAGAACACAGGCAGCAACCTCTTTGACCTCAGGTGCAGCAACTTCTTGATACTTGCAAATGACATATCAGATAAAGGGTTAGTATCCAAAATCTATAAAGAGCGTGTCAAGCTAAACAGCCAAAGAATAAACAATCTAATCAAGAAACGGGAAGAAGACATGAACAGACATTTCTGCAAAGAAGACATCCAAATGGCCAACAGACACAAGAAAAAGTGTTCAATATCACTCAGCATCAGGGAAATACAAATCAAAACCACAGTGAGATACCACCTCACACCAGTCAGAATGGCTCAAATTAACCAGTCAGGAAATGACAGGTGTCAGCGAGGATGCAGAGAAAGGGGAAACTTCCTATACTGTTGGTGGGAATGCAAGCTGGTGCAGCCACTCTGGAAAACAGTATGGAGGTTCCTCAAAACATTAAAAATAGAGCAACCCTAGGGCCCAGCAATTGCACTACTGGGTATTTACCTTAACGATACAAATGTAGTGATCCAAAGGGGCAGGTGCATCTGAATGTCTATAGCAGCAATGCCCACAATAGCCAAACTATGGAAAGAGACTAGATGTCTATCAACGGATGAATGGATAAACAAGATCGTGTGTGTGTGTGTGTGTGTGTGTGTGGAATGCTATGCAGCCATCAAAAAATGGAAATCTTGCCATTTGCAACAATGGAGATGGAACTAGTGGGTATTATGCTAAGCAAAATAAGTCAATCAAAGAGACAATTATCATATGATTTCACTGATATGAGGAATTTGAGAAACAAGACAGAGAATCACAGGGGAAGGGAGGGAAAAATGAAACAAGATGAAACCAGAGAGGGAAACAAACCATAAGAGACTCTTAATCTTAGGAAACAAACAGGGTTGCTGGAGGGGAGAGGGTGAGAGGGATGGGATGGCTGGGTGACGGACACTAGGGAGGGTATGTGAGTGCTGTGAATTATGTAAGACTGATGAATCACAGACTTATACCCCTGAAACAAATAATACATTGTATGTTAATTAAAAATAAATAAATAAAACCATACATTATTATACTTGATATCTAGTGTAGGGCCTAGATAAAACATATGAGGTATTCAATAAATTTGGAGGGAGGCAGGTAGGGAGGGGGGAGAGATGGAGAATTAATCAGGTCAAACACCTCCCAAAGAGGCTATAGAATAATATAAATTGGTGGATATAAAATATCTGTAACTATATCCTATAGAAAGATTACCTGTTCTAAAATAGCCATATTGGATGCTGTACTCTAAAAAACAAACTGAGGGTTGCTGGAGGGAGGTGGGTGCAGAGAAGGGATAGTTGGGTGATGGGCATTAAGGAGGACACTTGATGTAATGAGGACTGAGTGTTATATACAACTGGTGAATAACTAAATTCTACCTCTGAAACTTAAAAGAGAGAGAGAGAGAACCAGAGGAAAAAGTGTCTGTTACTCATCCTAAGATGGGTATGATATGGTTAAGGAGGCTTATAATCAACAATAGTTTCAGGGTGATAAATCAGTAACTTTCACTCATTCTACTCTGACCCAGCTTCGCTGGACTGTAGTTATTTGATTACCTGTCTGCATTTCCATTCATTCTAAGCCCCATGGGAGCCAGAACCATTTTATTTTGCTTATCATTTTAGCCTTAGAGCCTAGCAGAGTGCCTAGCACAGACTGGATTTGTTAGAGATGGCGGAAGAAAAGGCAGAAGGAAAGGTATATTGAAATTCAATATCGGTCTCTAACAGTCTTCTTAACTGTGTAATTGTCACCTTTTTAAAACTCTCAAACATTACGGGCACCTGGGTGGCTCAGTTGGGTAAGTGACTGCCTTCGGCTCGGGTCATGATCCAGGAGACCCTGGATCGAGTCCTACATCAGGCTCCCTGCTCGGCAGGAAGCCTGCTTCTCCCTCTCTCACTCCTCCTGCTTGTGTTCCCTCTCTGGCTGTGTTTCTCTCTGTCAAATAAATAAAAAGTCTTTAAAAAAAAAACTCTCAAACATTTCAGATGTTTATAATTTCAAATTGAATCCAGAAGACATTTGGAAAAAGGGAAAGCCTAACCCCAACATTTACAGTCTTACGCATTATCAAGTCTTTATCACACAGTGGTCTGCCCCAACCATGAGCTGGGCAGATAGTGGAGTCCCTGCCTTCTGGGAGGGTTGCAGTCTGAAAAGAATCCCAGTATGAATTGTTCACATAACTCTCCCAGCAGTGCATGAGCAGAAAAAATTATAACAAAGAAGGAATTTGATGAAGTCACTGGTGCCATTGGTAGTTTTATTATACGTGGAAAAAACAAGAGTTCTGAAGGGCTCGGCAGTCCTTTGAGGGTTACTGACTGCTAGTAAGCATAACAGCTGCTGCTTAGTAAGAGAAACACTTTAGTGGATTAACTCATTTCATTCTTGTAACAACTCTAGGGGGAATATTATAAGCACCCCCCCCCAATGCACAGAGATATCATATGCCCAAGTTACTGAGGCCGGGAACCGGGGGAGATGCAGCCTGAACCAGGAGATGTGTCTTCAGACTTCAGGCTCTTGACCTTCATGTCCCCTTGACAGCTTCCAGACACAGGACCCACAGCCAGTTTCTCCCAGCTACGGGCAACGTGGAGTGGCAGGGAGGCAGGGGACGTGGTGGCTACTCTGAGAACTGCCATAAAATTCTTCTCAGGGAAAATTAAATAAGTAAAACACATTCTTCATGGACCTTTTGGATAGGGACTTGAAGCCCTAAAGGCATAGTCTGGAGGAAAGGAAGCTACAGAGAGTTCACTGTTTGTGGTTTTTTTCTAATTTCTTTTTAATATTTATGAGAGAGAGAGCAGGAGCACAGGGAGCAGATGGAGAGGGAGACGCAGACTTCCCATGGAGCAGGGAGCCCGATGCGAGGCTGGATCCCAGGACCTCGGGATCATGACCGGAGCCGAAAGCAGATGCTCAACCGACTAAGCCACCCAGGCACCCTAAGAGTTCACTGTTTTATATAAGAAATTAATGAGAAAGTGACAAGCTGTAAGAGATTCTTAATCATAGGAAACACACTGAGGGTTGTTGGAGGGGAGGGGATGGAGGGATTGAGTAACTGGGTGATGGACTTTAAGGAGAGCTTGTGATGTAATGAGCACAGGGTGTTATATAAGACTGATGAATCACCGACCTCTACTTCTGAAACTAATAATACATTATTTGTTAATTAATTGAATTTAAATAAAATATTTTTGCATAGAAAAAAATTAAAAACAGACTAACAAGAAAATAAGAAGTGTGCTAAGTAGAAGTGGAAAATGGGATCCCAACAAACACAGCGAGCGGTGGAAATTGACCAGGGGACAACTCCCTGAAGGTGGAAATGGCTACAGGGCTTTAAAGAACAAAGACATCTACCATTCATGTAGAAATCATTAGAGATAATCAATCACCCAGTGCTTCCAGTATTTCTGTTTCCGGGCACAGAGTTGAGGTGTGCTTCCTAGACGCTGAAGCTGAGTAGAGCCATACAACTAGTTCTCTCTAAAAAGACATGAGTCCCTTCCCATCCAATACATTTAATTGCCTCGAGAGTCCTCTTCCCCTCTGTTATAGTGATTCAAAACAGTTCTGATGGTGGCTACTCCAGCCTAGGACCCTGAATACCCATGATGAGCAGAAGCCCCTGCTGACCCTTGATGGCACATAACATGAGCTATAGTTGTTTTTCCAACATCCTCTTATGGAAATTCTCAAATGCTCAGCAATCAGAAGAATTCTACAGTGAACACCTCTGTACCCAACACCTAGATCCTACAATTAACATTTTGCAATATTTTCTTTATCTCATTTCTAACCATTCTTTCATCCCTCTATCCACTCACTCATCAGTCCATGTTATTTTTGAATACATTTCAAAGTTAAGTTGCTAATGTCAGTATAATGTCATTCCTAAATACTTTCGAATGCATATTTTTTAAAGATTTTATTTACTGGGGCACCGGGGTGGCTCAGTTAGTTAAGCGGCTGCCTTCGGCTCAGGTCATGATCCCAGAGACCCAGGATCAAGCCCCACATCAGGCTCCCTGCTAGGCAGGAAGCCTGCTTCTCCCTCTCTCACTCCCCCTGCTTGTGTTCCCTCGCTGGCTATATTTCTCTCTGTCAAATAAACAAATAAAATCTTTAAAAAAAAAGAGGTTTTATTTATTTATTTATTTATTTATTTATTTATTTTATGAGAGTGCAAGAACGAGGGGGAGGGACAGAGGGGGAGGGAGAAGCAGACTCCCAGCTAAGTAGGGAGCTTGATGTAGGACTTGATCCCAGGACCCTGAGCCCAAGGCAGATGCTTAACCTGGCCTGAGTCACCAGGCACCCATTCGAATGCATATTGCTGCATAGAGTCCAATATTTGTTTGTATTCTTTTGGCAAAATGTATATATATATTTTTTGAAATGTATAAATGTGTGACACCTGGGTGGCTCAGTCGATTAAGACCTTGAAGTCAGAGGTAACTTGGAGAAATGCAAGCATCTCCGCCCTCCATGACAATGGAGAAATATTAGAAGGAAACCCAGGGATGCCTGGGCATCTGACTTGATTTCAGGTCAGGTGATAATATCGGGATTGTGAGATAGAATTCCGCATCAGGTTCCTCGATGAGCATGGAGCCCGCTTAAGATTCTCTCTCTTCTGTCCCTCTGTCCCCCTCCCCATCTCTCTCTCTCTTTCTCTCTCTCTCTGTTCCTCCCTCCTTCCCTCCCTCCCTCCTTCTCAATCTAAAAAGAAGAAAAAGAGGTACAGGAGGGAGAGGGGGAGAGGGAGGAGGAGGAGAAAGGAAGGGGAGGAGAAGGAAATCCTGGGCATGTCCTTATATCATGGAATGGGGATTCGATCTGAATTCGTTGGCACAGTTGATTATTCATTCCTCCTTGAATAATCTTCATTTGGCCTCCAGGACCACCTTCTCTCCTGCGTTTCCTCTTATCCTCCTGGTTGCTTATTCTCAGTCTCTGGGTTCACTTTACCTCTAAGTGTTAGTACTCCAGAGTTCAGTCTCTGGGTCTCTCCTCTTTCCTATCTATCCCTATCCCCCAGCAGACCACATCCAGTACTTTGACTTTAAATAAAACCAGTGTGATAAAAATTCCCAAACATACATCTCCAGCATGACTTCTCCTCTGAACTCCAGACTTCAAGGTCTGACAGCCAACTTAACATCCCTGCTTATCAGTCTCCTGGGAACCTCAAACTTAACATGTCCAGAACTCCTGTTTGCCTCCTGAAACCGTTCCTTCTGCCATCTTCTCCACCTAGTACATGGCATCTTCATCTTTCCATTGCTTCAGTCAAAAATCTTATAGTCATTCTAGAATCTCCTTTTCTCTCATAGACAGATAGAGTGATTGAGCAACTAAGCAATCAATAGAGATATATCCTCTGATTATGTGAGGAAATGTTCTGGATGTGAGGGTAGCCTGGAAGCAATATCTGTTAACCCTTTGATCCCCAGGGTTGATTGGGCTAATCTGTCTGGCTAGGCAATGTCCCTTTCCTCCCTTACCATTCTGCATGTATCCCTCCTAAAGATGCACAACTGGTCAAAAAGGACAACCTTCCTCAATAGAGAAGGACCATTCTTCAGTCAAGGATACTTGAGCAGTTGTGTTCACCTCTAGAATCTCCACAAAAGCTCTCAATGTCCACGGATAGGAAAACACATGACAGTCAAGCCTCTAAGACTCCAGACTCATTCAAATGGGGCACTTCATGAAGCAGACTGCCTTTCTTAGGACAGAAAAGAAAGGAAAAGAAAAGGAGGAGAAAGGATGGAAGGGGAGCAGAGGGGAGGAGAGGAAAGAAAGGGAAGGGCAGGGAAGGGCAGGGAAGGGAAGGGAAGGGAAGGGAAGGGAAGGGAAGGGAAGGGAAGGGAAGGGAAAGGGAAGGGTTGTTCTTTACCACTAGAATGTCTCCAGAACTTGATGGCTTCTCTCCACTTTTACCACTGTTCTCCTGGTCTAAGCTACCACCATCTTTCTCTTGGATTATGTCAGTAGAGTCCCAGCAGATCTACCTGGTTCTACCCTTGACTTCCCACAGTCTATCAGCTGGAGTGATTCAGCTACACATGAGTCGGAACACTTCATGCTTCTAATCACTCTCCAATGGCTCACTGAGTAAAAGCTAAAAGTTCTTAATGTGCTACACAATCCTACCTGATTTGGTTTCCCCTTAGCTCCTAACCTTATCTTCTTCTCCATTCCCTCTTATTCACTGGTCTCCAAACACATGGCCCCTCATTTATCCTTAAACATACCAGGCACCCTCCTGGCTGGCTTAAATCAAAGGAGAGTTCTGCTAATCTAATGGGAAGATGTAAGCAGCCACAGGTTTGCTCAGAAGATCAATAATATCAACAAGCATGCGACTGATCTTGTCTTTCCACTCTGCTGACTTCAAGGAAATGGTAACTATCTCTTCCTATGAGTCACAAGGGGACCTGTCACCACTTGAAGCCTTGGGTCTCCCTTATGACAGTGTCTAAGGGAGAAAGCAAGTGATGTATTAGCCAAAGGGCTCTGTTCTCAAGTGCCTCCCTCTTGTCCAGTAGGTAAAACTTTTCCAAAGGGCACTAGCAAAGCTCCTATTATATATCATATTCCAGAGCATATGGGCTAGCAAAGGGGAACACCATGACAATGACCATCTCAGCTCCTGGGGCTGGGCACCTTATGATTTATTAAAGTAAAAAAGCAAATATTCTGGGAGCAAGGAAGAATGAGGCAATCAGTGTGTACTAAACACAATAGACCACCAGATTCAAAAACTAGTGCAAAGCTCAATCCTTTCTCTACCGTTAACTTTGTGACATTTATAAGTCGTGCCCCATTCTAGAATTGTTTCCTCATCTGCACACTGAGGAGGTTGAGCTAGATGTTGCTTTACAGCTTGAATTCTCTCCTATTCTGTGGACTTCTGCATGCCATGGTAAAGATCTGAGTCTTCCTATGTGTCGTTCATCATGTATGTATACACTGCCTTTAAATGATTGGGACTCTGCGAAGTCTTTGATCCTCTATTTTAAAAAGGGAAGGGAAATTTTAATGAGAACATTTTGTACTGCTCATTTCCTGCTGGCCCTTAAGAATAAAGGATCTTTTCTACCATTACTGACATTTAAAACCCAGCCGTTCAGATTCAATATTTAGGTCTCAGAACCATTCAACATAAAACTATAGATTCCCAACAATTACTCTGGTGAGGGAGCTGGAATGCCTCTCTCCGTTCTGTGCTGTTGACATTAATTCCTAACCATCATCTTCTCCCTTGATTTAAGAACAATGCTTAATGAAAATGAAAACAATGCTCTCCTTGACACGAGGACCTCTGTCATTATCAGAACACAGAATGGAAGTCCTTACAGGAGCAGAGAAGTAGGCTTGACCCTCTCTGCTTTCTGAAGGTCATTGGTGCTGAGAGGCTGGAGGACAAATTGTGGGCTCCAGGACCTCTGGTGGGAGGTACAGGAACATCGATCTCTCTGTGGAAGATGAGAATGGGAAAAAAAAAAAAATGGAGACAAGGAAATCATGTGCCTTTTCTATGGACATGCCCAGCACCCAGCACTGTGCTTATCCGTGCTCACAGGGGATGCACTGCAAGAATGAAATGACAAGTGAATCCATTGTTTTGCCAGAAGGTTCCATTTAGGCATACCTTCGAATCTAGGCAGATCAGCCGTCTTACTTCTTCACACTGTCTTTGGCAGTAACTCGCCCTATTACCACTTGTCAGCTCATCTTCTCTGATTCTCATGCTCCTGAGACAGTGAGACACACCAGCCCTGTGCCCTTGCCCACAGCCCGCCCCCTAGCAGAGCCGATGGCGGTCGGCTCAGGGAAGCACCCTCCCAGCACCCAGGGTTCACAGGACATGTCAGCCTCACTCCAACAAGGCAGCCAACGTGTCTGGCCCCACACTTAACTGGCGACCCAAAGCATACACCCCCTAAACATTGGCCTGGAAGTAAAACATTAAATCTGCTAAAAAACAACAACAAACAAAAAACCATTAAATATGCTCCTACCTTTGGCAAAAGCTCAACTTAGAGGGAGAAAAATTGGGAGCCTACCTAAAATCTATCCTTCGTATCCTTCCATCCAGACATTCTGAAATCCACTTCTGGTGTAAGCAGGACCAGCAGAAATCTGTGAACTTTGACCCCTTTCCCTCTCTACTGCCTCCCATTAAAAGGCTTCCACTGACTTGAGCTATGGTGTGACCGCATTTGTCTACACTGAGAAACTCAGTGAGAGACATCCCCCGTGAAGCCCCCCCCCACCCCGCGATATCTACCGAGGAAGCTGAGGACACTGTTGTATGACATGGCATTGTCATCAACGAGACTCCCAGAAGGGATGCTGTTCTTGCCGTCGTATTGAAATGAATGGTGCACTCCTTACATGTGGGTTCATTTTTAATCTCATAAACTCAGTAGTATAACCAATCAAATATCCCTTTTCATTTCACTTCTAGAAAACTCACAGAGCAATTTGAGGCCCATCTGCTATAAGGGTAACAGATTGTATGGTCTGCATTTTTTGTTGGCTTCTTTCCTGGCCCCTTTTTATCTCTCCACCAGTAAATTCTCTTCTCATTTCTCACCTACTTCTCTTTATGGAGCTCTGAAAAATTGAATGTATTCTTATAAGTGCTTGAAAGCATGTATGGACAAGGGAAGGGCATACATTTATTAATTTGTTCAGGCACATTAACACAAAATCCCGTCTTGCCCAACTTGGACGGGCCTTTGAAACGCGATCCTCTATCCCAAAGCCTTAGTGAGAGGGGGTAACACAAACAAGGTGTGTGCTGATGATTTTCCCCAGAAGATAGAGCAAAAAGTGCTTCAATAACAGCACCTACTCGAAAGACACAGTTTGCAAATCTGTTAAAGGCTAACACTTAAAATTCTCTAGGTTGAGGATGGGGTGATTGGGGAAGGAATCTACAGCAGATGTAATTCAATTCTTGTTTTATATGAAGCTAAAATGGCATTGCTCAATATTAAAAGTTCTTATAAAATAAAAAAATCCTCACAAACAGCATCGGAAATAAATTGCAAGCCCTAAAAAATTCAGCTTGTACCTTCCATCCCAGCCTCATTCCAAATCAAAATATGTATATCTTTTATTCATAAAATGATACATGTACTTATGAATAAAAGCCCAAAGCTGGGCATTTTGAACGGAGTTATCTAACCTCCGAAAGCAAATAAGATCATTTCCTTTCACATCTCTTCATTCCTAGCAATTACCTGGCTGAATTTCAACCTGACTCTGAACGGGGAGGGAGCATCGGCTTTGCCCTGTCTGAATATATTGTGAGCAATCCCTATGCATGTTTTCTTCCATTTTAAAAGCCTATCTCTTAATAAGATTTTTTTTATTAATTTCCTCAAGCAGATTTCCACTATCAGAGGTCCTGGTCGTGCATCACAAATGACCTCTAGTTATTGGTTACTGGTCATTATGTAAGTAAGGAGGGAAACATCTCCTTCTGTGCGACTCAATGGTTTAATAATTATTAATGAGACATTATGCCTTTGCACATTTATGACAGATGATCAAGTGCACCATAAATGTTTAACATCTCTCTCCGAGGTCTGGAAATGTGATGCCAAACGCCCACTCGAGCTTTGCACGATCAGAAAAGACAAATTCGATTATGGCAATACAGCAGCGTTATTGATTTTTGTTTGTAACATTTACAAGTGGTAGGTACAATGTCATATGAGAAAAAGCATGTGTGATGATGGCAGGTTCATTTACTTGAACGTTTTTTCCCTTATACTCATTTGGAAGCAGTTTCTCCGGAAGGGAGTGGTATTGGGAAAATTCTGGAATCAACTTCTTGAGCTGTGTCTGCTTCTTCCTGGGCTCTGCATGGCAGGAGGAGCCTCATTCTCAGCCTCGCATTCATGCCCCCCCCCTTTGCCAATTCTTGGGCATAGGAACTTTGGCCCAGAGACCTCTTTGCTTGTCAGAATCACCTACAAATTTTTTCAAATACCTACTTTCAGGCTGATGACCATCTAATCAAACCAGGATCTCTTGAGGTGGTCACAAGCATTGGTGTTTTATGTTTAACTTCAAAATGTTTCTAAAAATTAGCCATGGTTTGAGAACCTCTGATTTATACCATCTGCTGTGTCCAATTTAAAACATGAACTCAAAATTCTTTGACATGCCTCCCACTTAGAGGTGGGGTCAAGGGAAACTTCCCTACAATCTGGGCTTCATAACAACTTGACCGATAGATTATAAGGCAAAAGAGATGCTGGGCCAGATTCTGGGTCCAGTCCTTAGCAACCGAAGCTTCCACTTTCTTCTGTCTCCTAAGACCTCACTCTATGAACCCAGCTACCATACTGAGAGGAAGCCCAAGCAGGCTGTGGGAGGTCCATATGGAAAGAAATTGAGGTCTTGACCCAGAGTCCGGTTGAGCAACCAGACCCGCCAACCATATGAATGAGCCATCTTGGAAGTAGTTCCTCCAGCTCCCAATAGATCTGCCCCAGCTCTCAGCACATAAAACAGAGACATGCTGTCCCTGCTACGCCTTGGCCAGACTTCAGATTCACGGACAAAAAAATCCTCATTGTTATTTGAAGCCATTAAATCATGGGGTGGTTTGTTAGGCAATACATAACCAGAACAGCTGCTTATCCAAATGGTATCATGGAAGGGAATTTACTCTTTTAAGAGTTGAATTACAAACATGAATGGGCTTAGTGCCTCAAAAAATGCATCCTTCTACCTTCTCTTTGGCCAACATAATGAAACTCTCCTCCCTTCTTCACACAGGGCACAATGTCTCCGTGAAGCCTTCCAAGTCTGTGTCAGTTCTCTGTAATGTTTCTGACCATCTCAAGCCTTGTTTACAAAATTAATTAGTGCCTTTGTCACACAAAATTATAAATGCAAAATATTGAATACCAATTTTCATTTGGAAGATAGTTTGATGAGAAGATAATCATAGTCTTTAAAGAGCCAAATTTTGGAAGTAAGGGCTTGAATTGGTAAAAAATCAGAATGAATGAGTAAGAACACAAGGATGAGGGGGGAAACCACAGTGTGAGAAAGGAGGAGGTTTTATACAGTGGGGAGCTCAGTGATAGCCACGGGTCTCAAAACGTGTCTCAGTCAGTTCTGCTGACTTAACAAATACCACTGACTGGGTGGTGTAAACAACAGACATTTATTTTCTCACAGGTCTGGAACCAAGATCAAGGTGCCAAGATTAGTTTGGGTTCAAGGGTTACTTGATGAGCACTAAGTAATCCTTCTTCTTGGCTTGTTGGCAGGAGCGGTGTCCTCACATGGTCTTTCTTCTGCAGGAGTGCAGGGAGAGAGAGGTTGCCCATATCTCTTTCTCTTCTTATAAGGACACGATTCCTGTCAGGGTAGACCCCACCCTAATGAATTCATTTACCCTTAATTACTTTCCCATAAACACTTTATCTCTTAAAATAGTCCCATTGAGCATTAAGGCTTCAATGGTTGGGGGGCATAGTTGCGTCCACAACAGAATAATAAAGGCTTAGAACAAGTGGAGAAATTCTAGATGGAATGGTAGTTTTCTTGCATGTCCCAAACTAGGTGGTCATCTTGCCATTATTGTTACTAACAGCAGTAACAATGGTAACCATTTACTGGTCAACTATGAAGTGCCTATATTTCATATGGTCACATTTGCTCCTCAAAACAACGCTGCAAAATAAATTATATTGTCCTCATTCTTTGCAGCTAAAGAAGTCAAACACAAGAAAATTCAGTAGCTTATCCGTGATCTCATAGCTGGTAAACATGAGAACAGGAATTTGAACATAAGTCTGTGGGCAGATCATTGGTTTTGTAATCCAAAACCAAGCTCTTATTTCTTTCTGCCTTCCATTCTATTGTCATTTCAAAAAGTATTAATTGAGCACCCACTACGATTCAGGCCCCATGTTAGATCTTGGAGATGCAAAGTCAACCTGACTCTTGTCAAAGAAAAAAATGGTTCTGCCACTTGTGAAGACAGTAAGGAAAACTGTATTCAAGGAATCCCTGCAAGGAGTGGGTCCCAGTCTGGGAGAGAGGTCAGGCTCAACTCTGAAAACAAAAATGACAAGTGAGGACTTAGAACCAAAGAACAGGCTGATAAATTTACTAAGAAAAAGGCATCAGGAAGCTGCGGTAAATATATATGATGGAATATTACACAGCCATTAAAAAGAATGAGACTTTTCCATTTGCAGCAACATGGACAGACCCAGAGGGTATCATGCTGAGTGAAGTAAGTCAGAGGAAGACCAATATCATATAATTTCACTCATCTGTGGAGTTTCAGAAATAAAACAAACAAAGGAAAAAAAGAGAGAAACAAAAAAGAGACTCTTAACTATGAGAACAAACTGCTAGTTAGCAAGGTGGGGGAAAGGAGAATAGATGAAGGGGGTTAAGAGTACACTTCTCTTGATGAGCACTGAGTAATGTAGAGAACTGTTGAATCACTATATATATTATACACCTGAAACTAATATAACACCATTTGTTAATGAACCTTGAAAAAGCAAACACACAAAAAGCCACCAAAATTTTAAAACTTCTGCTCTAAGAGAAAAAAAATTAAAAACATGAGGGGGAAGAGGGAATTCTTGCAAGACCGATTCAATGGGATTCTTGCTGGAGTTAGGACAGGACGACAAGACACTGAGGCTGGGGAGAAGAGGGATCTGATTCAATATCAAAGGTAGGAGGTTTCCACTCAGCTGAACCAGCAGGATTCTTCTTAAACTGGACTAAACGGGCCAAGGCCAGAGCTCAAGGTCGGGGCCTTGTCCAGAAGATGGCTCAGATGAGGCTGACCGACCTTTGTCCCATTGTTCTGAGGAGCTTACATCTCAACAAAGGAAGAGATGTCAGTCAGCAAGGGCATTGCAGAAATCTAAGTCGGTGGATTTCTTACACAAGTCTCTATGTGTCTACGTACTCTGGTTTTGAAAGGGATGGAAGAACGTTCCAGAGAAGCTGTGGGCAACATTGCTGAAAAGCAGCCAGGAATGCCATGGTGGGGGGACAGGGCTTCAGAGAGCTCTGGGTGGGAGGAGGGCCTGAAGATGATCCGACCACCGTTCAGCCTCCCCTGATGCTTGGCACCCAGCAACTCTGAAAAAGCAAATACAGCCTGGCCTACTGCAAGCAGTGGGTCCCTAGGGGCCCCCTCCCCAGGTTTCCTCAAAGCGAGTCAAGGCATCATTTCTTCATGACACAGCCTTTGCTTGTCCTCTCATCCATTTCCTTGGTGCTGCTAACCGAGTTCCTGATCTGTGCTCAGCCAACCTGAAAACCAGGAGACCGAATGCCTGGGGACCATCCTTGCCTCCTGCTTCCGCTTGTACTTTAAAACCTAGATTCCTTGGAAGCACGAAAAACAATCTGCCTCTCAATTAGATTGGGAGGTTTCAAAACATCCAGCACAGGGGATGGCCGAAGTTTATCCCAGTTCCTAGCGCAGACCTGGATACACTGCTGATTGGAAATGACCCAGACTGATTCTGAACTTGCTCCCAGAGCCTGGAGGATTTTTCTGGGTTGGTTTAAGTATTAACAATGTTGCCAAGAAGCGGCTGTTAATGTCCTGAGGGAAAAAGCCCTGGGCCGCCCTTCTCTAGGCTTCACCTTCTCTGGCTTTCTCCCCAGCTCTGCCCTTCATCCCTCCCCAGAGTCCTCATCTCCCCCTCCAACCTGTCAGGTATCTACAGCCCAGAAACAACTACATGTTCTTTACAGTGTTAAGTATCCGAGACTGCTTCTTGCCCTACACTTTCCCACATAGAACACTATTGGAAACATTCGAATGTACCACATTAAAAAAAAAAAAGGGAAATTGTGACAATTTGTCACAAAGATTTTCAGAAAAGAATACAAAACACCGGCATAATTACATCGTCTTTAGCTCAGGGCGTTAGATTCCTCTTCTATAGTTCTAAATCTGCCTTTTCTCGTATTCCTGTCAGATAGAGAAGTTTGTTTTAAAACCTTTTAAGTGCTGTTTTAAAATTATAAAATGTATGTCCTGACAAACCTATATTTTCAAACTCCAACCTATTTCCGGAAGACCATTTACCCCCAGAGCAGCCCAGCAGTGTGTGTCCTGGTTGATAAAGGATTGAACTGTCAGGGGCTGTCAGGCAAAATTCCGGTAAGGAAGGAGCATCGGCTGAACTTAAAAAAGAAGACTCAAGATGGGGGGACAGGGAGTTGGCGGAAACCCATTTTCCTGATGGACGACAAAGAGCGAAATTTTGCCCCGGGCTTCACCCTGACACACATGGGGACAAATGCCCTCAGCCCTCTTCTTCCCAGAGGTAAGTACCTCAAGAAGTGAGTTTTCTCCTCAAAACAGACAATGCAGGGGCACTTCGGTGGCTCATCTGGTTAAGTGTCTGCCTTCGGTCAGGTTATGACCCCACGGTCCTGGGATCAAGCCCCACATCAGGCTCCCTGCTCATTGGGGAATGAGCTTCTCCCTCTCCCTCTGCAGCTTCCCCTGCCTGTGCTTATTGTGCTCTCTCTGCATCAAATAAATAAACAAAAAAGAAGACAATGTTTTTTAAAAAGACAGACAACTGGAAGAAACCAAGTAGTTGCATTGAAAATTACTGAGTTCTTTTAGCTTGCAGTTGGAAGTGTGTTTTGATTTTCTCAAAATCCAAGGGATGTAAATAGTGGCATAAAGAAATCATGTTTGGGGCGCCTGGGTGGCTCAGTTGGTTAAGCGACTGCCTTCGGCTCAGGTCATGATCCCGGAGACCCAGGATCGAGTCCCACATCGGACTCCCTGCTCGGCAGGAAGCCTGCTTCTTCCTCTCTCACTCCCCCTGCTTATGTTCCCTCTCTGGCTGTGTTTCTCTCTGTCAAATAAATAAAATCTTTCAAAAAAAATAATAAATCATGTTTAACCCTAGTCGTGTAACGATATATTAGAATAGAAAAGAGCTCACGAATTCAGTGACCTTGTACAGGATCATGACCTAGACAAAGTCTAGGAAGGAAAAATCTGCCTGTTCACTGTGTGTGATAGCACTGTATGTATTATAAACATGAGGATGGGAGAACACAAGGACCTCTCTGAAAGCCAAGTCGGGTCCTCCATTAGCCAGTTTAAAATTTCTGCAATCCAAGGGCGCCTGGGTGACTCAGTAGGTTAAGCATCTGCCTTCAGCTCAGGTTATGATCCCGGAGACCCGGGATCGAGCCCCACATCAGGCTCCTTGCTCGGCGGGAAGCCTGCTTCTCCCTCTCTCAGTCCCTCTGCTTGTGTTCCCTTTCTGGCTGTGTTTCTCTCTGTCAAATAAATAAATAAAATCTTTAAAAATAGATTTCTGTCATCCAGGGGCGCCTGGGTGGCTCAGTCAGTGAAAAGTCCTACATTAGGCTCAAGTCAAGCTCCCTGCTCAGTGGGGTGTCTGCTTCTCCTTCTGCCCCTCCCCCATTCATGCTTGCACACACCCACACTCTTTCTCTCGCTCTGAAATAAATAAAATTTTTAAAAAAATTCTGTGATTCAGAATTTATATGTTGCATGCCAGTTTGACTAGGCCACAGCTGCCCAGGAATCCAGTGAAACACCATTCCGGGTGTGTCTGTGAGAGTGTTTCTGGAGAGGATCAACACAAGGCTCGGTGCACCTAGCACCGCAGACTGCCCACCCCAACGGGGGTGGGGCCTCATCCAATTCTCTGAAGGTCTAAACGGAACAAAATTTGAGCAAGGGAGAATTTGCTCTCTGCCTGATTGATCTGAGACTGAGACGGACATCAGTTTTCTCTTGCCTTTGGACTTGGACCAAACTAGAACTTGTACCATAAGCTCTACTAGGTCTGCAGCTTGCTTACTGTAGATCTTGGGACTTGTAAACCTCCTTAATCACGTGAGCCAACTTCTAGTAATAATTCCTTCATATGTACGATTGATTAGATAGATAGACAGAAGATAGATATGATCTGTTGTTTCCTTTTCTCTGGATAACCCTGAGTGATACACTAGGTGACCCTGGGGCATAGAAATCAGACCCCACCAAAACAAGGGCGTCAAGAGAGAGACATGAACATAGAGAGACAGAGATATCTAGAAAAAGATTGAGACAGATATGAGCACAGAGATACACAGAGAAACGTAGAAGCAGAAGACACAGAAACAGACATACAAACAGAAGCAGAAACCAACTTAGCAAGAAGATGAGAAAAATATACGGTATCTCTTGATGCTCCCTGTATTTCATTCTTGTTAACTTTCGTTATTTCTTTACTTCAGGAAATACTCTAAGGGAGAAAGCATGCCCCTGTATTTTAAACCACACTTCTGGCCAATCAGAATCGGCTGTCACAGATACCTGTCAGTGACCAGCCCAGTGCCCGGGAGAAAAGGATCAGCTCTCACACCCCACAGACACTCAGATACTAACCGGCAACCACACCCCAAGCCTGAAACCTAGTCTCACCTCTGTTGGCGACACCGTGTAAGGACAGCATACTGGAGACAGGATGTCTCCACACAGCTGTCCCCTAGAGTCACCTTGGACCTGACCCTCCCCAGACTAATTAAATCAGATTCCCTAGAGTTGGCCATTGTTGTTTTTGTTTTTTGTGTTTTGTGTTTTGGGGGTTTTTTGCAAGCTCCTCGGGAGAGCAGGGAAGCAAAGAGATCTGGGTTCTGCTCCGTGAGGCCATACGCCAGGCTGCCAAGTTCAAACCCAAGAGCTGCGAACCTTGCAAGTGGCCCGTTCATTGACGTTCGTTGGCGGGGCACACGACAGGTGCCACTTACGGTCCGCGAGCTCTACTTTCCAGGCCACTTTCAAAGCTCCGGAGAGCAAGGGCTAATCACAATGGCACGTTGGGATTTTGACACTGTTCTTGTAAACAAAGAGAAAAATTAATTAACTGTTGAAAGAAACCCTTCTGGGTGACCGTATTCTGACCACACCAACTGGAGAGTATGCTGTCACTTCCGTCAGCCTGGTCTGACAAGTGACCCCCAGTGAGAACCCGAGCCCACAAAAGTAAGAAGGGGCGGGGCCTCGGGGAGGGGAGAGCTTAAGCTTCTTCATTGACTTTAAACTCACCAGAGTAGTAGACGACAAGGGGCTCCACACAGAACTTTTGCTAGTGTTATTTATATTATTCTTAATTCCAATTTAGCAGAAAAATGTTTCCTTCAAATTTACTCCACCGGGTTAGGGCTTTCTCTATCTCTTGAGAAACAGCGCCATCTACTGATGCATTTTGACACTGTTCTTGTAAACCAAGAGAAAAATTAATTAACTGTTGTTTATGCCTTTAATTATGAACGTGTTCCAAGACATGGTCCTTATTTAAAAATGTCTTTTCTGCACTTAAAACCAAATAAATTATTTTCTTTTATAGCCACAAATGATAAATGGGTTTGTAATTACAGTAGGACTTTCAAGCATGTCCTTTTTTTTTTTTTTTAAGAGTGGGAGAGCTTGAGGAGTAGAAGGCCAAGGGAGAGAGAGAATCTTAAGCAGCCTCCCCAGACTAATTAAGCCACACTCCAGCCCAGTGTGGAGCCAACTCAGGGCTCAAGACCCTGAGATCATGACCTGAGTCAAAATCAAGAGTCGGTCGCTTAACCAACTGAGCCACTTAGACACCCCTCAAACGGATGTCTTAAAAAATGGATCCTACAAATCAGGACTTGATGAGGTAGGGCAGCCAAGTGACAGACCCATGGATGTGGAATCAAGAGGCCAAGATGCCTTGCACAGCAGTGACCATATCTGTTCCCCTGCACAGTCAATTCAGAAGGACATGAATTTTACATCCCAAATACTAATGGCCTAGGAATCAACCCACAAATAGATGTGAATGACTACTGTGCAAAAAAAAAAAAATTATTAAGAGAAATCAAAGAATATCTAAATAAACGGAAGGTTACATTGTAGTTGGGATTCACAGTCACAGTGGGGATGAAATCTCCCTCAAAAGGGGTAAAAAGTGGTTCTTCAGGGGAGTGGAAAAAATCTGTTTTAATGTGTAAGGCACAGATATACACAGGAATGCCTGGGTGGCTTGGTCATGGGGTGTCTGCCTTCGGTTCAGGTCATGATCCCTGAGTCCTGGGATTGAGCCCTGCTTTGGGGTCCCTGCTCGGTGGGAAACCTCCTTCTCCCTCTTATTCCTCCTGCTTGTGTTCCCTCTCTAGATGTGTTTCTTTCTGTCAAATGAATAAATAAAATCTTTCCTAAAAATTTTCATGGGAGTCGGGTTATTTAGGGAGCAAGGTCTAAAAAAGATTGTTGGGTATTGAAGGAAAAGGAAAGTTAGGTGTTTCCTTCGATATACAGAAAGACTTATCGCAGTGCTACAGTAATGAAGATAGTGTGGTACTGACCCAAAGTGAGCAAAGAGACCAGTGGAACAGAGTAGAGAGCCCAGAAAACAATTCATGCATGTTTGGACCCTTGGTTTACAAAGCAGTGGAGAGAAGATAGTCTTTTTAATAAGTGGTACTTGGATTCCCATAGGAAAGGAATGAAAACTGACCCTCGTGTCATGCTTCCTGGTGGATTATAAAAAGAAATATAAAAGGCAAAGAAACAGAACTTCTGGATCACTGGATCTTAAAGTGTAGTCCCTAGACAGCAGAGCCAAAGAACCTGTTAGAAATGCAAATTCTCTAGCCTTCCCCCCTACTCCCACTTACACCCCCAGACCTGCTGGGTCAGATACCAGCCCTCCACTGCAGGAGCCCGGTAACTGTGCCCCAACAAGCCCTCCAAATGATTTTTACCCACACTGAAGTCCGAGAGCCAAAGAAGTAGGGGAATATTTGCATGACCAAGGGAAGGGAAGACTTCCTGAACAAAGCATAACTATAAAGGAGAAGATGGGGACATAAAAAGGTAGAACTTCTGTTCATCAAATAATACCATGAAGAAAGAACAAGTCACTCCACAGAAAAAGAAACTTGTAACACGGAATTGACAAAGGCTCATACCCAGAATATATAAAGAACTACTACATATCAATAAGAAAAAGCCCAAAACAAAAATGGGCAAGAGGCCTGAAAAGGCACTCCTTAAGTGATATTCAAATGGCCAATCAACCTGATGAAGTACCCAATGTCTTTAGAAACTAGAGAAATACACATTTAAATTACAATGCAATATAACTGCAGACCCATCAGAATAGCTTAAAAAGACTGGCAACATCCAAGTGTTGGTGAGATTGTAGAACAGGAAAAACTTGGCAACCTTTTCCTGTTGATGGCTGGATAGTAAATGTTTTAGGCTATTTGGTCAAGAGACAAAACAGAGGATATTATCTATGCAAGAACTTCTCTAACAAGAGAACACTCTTGCTCCCTTCCACACTAAGCCCCACACCGCCACCACATTTGATTGGAGTGGGCCATCCTAGGTGGTAGGCAGGTCTTGCCCCCAGTTGTGTCTGGCTGGAGACAGGCCCAAGGAGCCTGGTGGGCTGGGAGGTAGGAGGTGGTCATGGTCAGTTTCCTTCTCTTCCCCCAGGGACACTCAGATTCCAACTCTACCACCTGTTGCTGCACATAAACCTTTATTGAAACACACATGAGTTTATATATTGTCTGCTCCTGCTTTTACAATAACAATGGTAGTTGCAATAGAGACCATAGGTCCCACAAAGCTTAATATATTTACCATCTGCCCTCTTACACAAAAAGTTTGCCAACCCCTATAATAAATCACTGAGCTGTATGTTTCCATTTTATATGTATTTATATACATTACATGTAATATACATATATGTTACATTATATTTTACATACAATATACACATATCACAATATATAATTATATATGTGTTGTGTTTATATACGTACATGTTATATTTTATGATTTTAAGTGTACATATTTCATATATATGAGATTCTATGTTTAGCTCTGCCTCATTTTTGGCAAAGGTCTTCTATGCACAAAATAGCAATTAAATCAATTACCTTTTAAAAATATGTATCTTTCCTTTAATTACATATGTTAATTACAGATGATGGATAATGGGTATTAAAGAGGGCACTTCAATTGTGATGAGCACTGGGTGTTATACATAAGTGATGAATCACTGAATTCTACTCCAGAAACCAATATTGCACTGTATGTTAACTAACACAATTTTTAAAGAATTAATTATATAGACAAACTACTTGCCTCCAGAGATGACTTTAGTTTCAATTTCTACTTTATAAAAGAATAGATCATCAACTTTTGCTCCAAACACTTTGATGATAAATTTCTTAAAGCTGTTTTAAAGATTGTAGGATGACACTTGCAGGCACTTTCTTTAAGTGCCTCGTCAAATGTTGTCACTTCTCCATTTGAGTTGTTCTTACAAGATTGAACCCGGGTATCTATAAACACAACAAAATTCAACAAAGGAGCCACATTCAGCAATGCCTTATTTATTCAGGGATGTGGAGGAAGGCAAGTTTTCTGATGCACTGAGTTTCTCTCTTTGCATTTTGTAATTCATCCATTCAGCAAATATTTACTTAGAGCCTCCCATGCCAAAACTTTTATCTTCCCCATTTTACTGCAAATATTTCTGAAATATTTTGTATCTCTCCTTGGCTTTTACACAAAGAATGCTGAGAATAATTTCAACTTCTCTTTATGATTCAGTCTTATTACGTTGGTTTTCAAATATACATTTTAGCTGAAAAACTCTTTTACAGAATTCTAACATGTAACATAGATAAAAAGAAGAGTTGAAATGAGAGAATGGGGTAGAGCAGAGTCCCACTCACTCGGTTTCTCTGGGACAGTACAAAACCTTAACTACGGAATCATCATTAGGAAATATTGGTGCCATACAGAAACACTCTCCAGGGCTGCTAAGAGATAGAAGATTGCTCCATATTCAGTAATCCTGAATTATGATCCAAAACTGCTATCTTTTTTTTTATTTGAATGTGTTTTATGTGTCCTTCTCAATATCAGCAACCACTTCTTGCAGCTGATCAGTGTGGCCCCCAGTATCTACTCTCTCCTCCATCCACCCATTCGCCCCCAACATCTGTGGATTCTGTAGACTGAGAAAGCAAGGTCACCAGGCCCCATGGAAGCGTGGGTAAGTCAAGAGTCCAAAGACTAGGGCGCCTGGGTGGCTGAGTGGGTTAAGCCCCTGTCTTCGGCTCGGGTCATGATCTCCGGGTGCTGGGATCAAGGCCTGCATCCAGCTCTCTGCTCAGCAGGGAGCCTGCTTCCTCCTCCTCTCTCTGCCTGCCTCTCTGCCTACTCGTGATCTCTCTCTGTCAAATAAATAAATAAAATCTTAAAAAAAAAAAAAGGAGTCTAAAAAATAGCGGGACATGAGTAGCTCTTTCTTGAATAAAGGACATGGGGTTTACATTCTGCACCTTGAGTGATCTATTTTGACAGCCAAGAATGTATGTTTTTCTGTCTCATTTCCAGATGGTCAAATGTATGTTACAAGCTGAGTGACTTCTAGATAGCTAAAGAAATTCTCTACTATCAAAAATGAATTAACACTGTTGACGGTGATGCCATTTTCTCCACCAAAGAAATATTTCTAGTATCTCTCACTCTAAAAACTGTATCTAACTGATAGAAGGTGGATCTCAATGTGGTTTTGATATGAATTTCCCTGATGGCTAATGAGAAAGGATGAATATCCAACTTTTGTAGCAACATGGACAGGACTGGAGGAGATTATGCTCAGTGAAACGAACCAAGCTGAGAAAGTCAATTATCACATGGTTTCACTTACTTGTAGAGCATAAGGCGTAACGTGGAGGACAGTAGGAGAAGGAAAGGAAATGGGAAGTAGGGTAAATCACTGGGGGGGGCGGAGGGAGAGACAAAGCAAGAGAGACTGTGGACTCTGAGACACAAACGGAGGGTTTTGGAAGGGAAGTGGGGTGGGGGATGGGAGAGCCTGGTGGTGGGTACTGAGGGCACGTATTGCATGGAGCACTGGGTGTGGGGCATAAACAATGCATCTTGGAACACTGAAAAAATAAAATAAAATTTTTTAATAATTAAATAAATAAATAAAAACCGTATCTATAGTAATTTTCAAATGCAAATATTTGGATTGACTTCTGTATCTTTCAACTTAAACTTACATACAATATGTATCCATAAGTGCCAGTGAAGAAAATATTCTCCACCCTGGACACACATGTAGACACAAAACCTGAGCTTGTCATTTGACCCAGCAGTCTTGGAGTTCACCAAGTGAAAGAAGTTGTCTCCAGAAATAGACCGTTAAATCCATTCTAAGATGATATGGTCACCCCATTTCAGAGGCCTCCTAGTGGCAGCCATTTTAACAAATGGGCATCATTCGCTGACATTATGAGAGCATTGGGTAAAAGAATGCATCAGATGCATTTGTAAGAGAAAGCCTAAGGCATACACATAAACACAACACAGGTAAAGCACAGTGGTACACAGACTCGCATGCACCCAATGACCAGTTACAGAAACAAAGTCGGTCGAATAACTTAATTCTGACTTAATTCCCTCAGGGGGCATTAGGCATCCTTCAAATTAAACTTCAAGTTTATTTCACTTCACAGAAACATTCTGTATCTAAAGAAGCCATGGACTCTTGGGGGAACCACAGTTTTACACACTGAATGTCGTATATGATTTCACATATGTATAAAATGTGAAATGTAGGCAGTATCTTAAAGGGTATCTCTACTCACCAGATTCATGATACTTAAATCTCTCCTGCCAATTCCCCCAAGTGCTCTTCTGCTTATCACTGAATACAGGGTCAGAGAACTTTCTGGATCAGTTCTGCATGTATTCAATATTACTAGAATATATTCATGTTTTATTAAATATTTGCATTTGGTACAACTTCGATTTTGAATTCAATGTAGGTTTCAATATAGTTTCAAATAGTTTCAGTATACTTTCAGTACAGTTTCAAAACCTATAAAATTCTAATACTTGAGAATAATTGTACTTCAGATGAATATGAAACCTGCAGAAGGCAATTTAAACTATAAGCAGAATAAACTGATGATCTTCCTCTTCTTCAAAATAATAGAGCCTTAGTATTCCTGTCTCTCATTTTAAGTAGTATGAATCCCTAAAAGAGATAATTTTTTTAAAAAAATAACAATTTGAAACCGATGCATCACCTATTAGTATCTATCTGAATATGAGAAACATTTCTTCAAAAACTTAAAGGAATTGCCCAGATTAATACAAGTATTTTATGGCTATAGATCCTATCCTCTTTGAGCAATTAAGAGTTACCTTGTAGGTCCCACAATTAATTATTCATTTGAAAATAATTCAGAGTTTGAAATAGAAGATCTAAAGGAAAATTCAGGACAGATCTGGTACAAAGAATGGAATGTTAAGAAAACCTACCACACACTCTGCACAGACCTTTCAAATCCTTAGTTAGTCTAGCTCAGTAAAAAGGTAGAGAAACAAAGCTAACTTTTTTTTGCCTTTAATTTAGGAAGAAATGAACCATTTTTGCGTTATCACAATGAACATCAAATTTACACAAAACCTTAGCTCATCAAAAAGAAGTCAAGGCATAAAAGATGATTCGACACTACAATAAAAATTTTGCAAAAACTCAGACTATATCAAAGGCATTTCTGCAGCTGCTGCTCTGTTCTGGATGAAAATGTTAATGGAAAAAGCCAAACTTTAAATAAGGACCAAGACACCCCTCCAATTTGCACTGGGGGTATTTTATCAGGGGCACTCCCGGCAAAGACACTTCTGTCCTTGAAATCAGATAAAAAGGCTCTAGAGGACCCCCTGGTGGTGATTTATGGACCTTGACCATCAGATAAAAATGACCATGAATCAAATGAGATACGACCAGGTTGTACAAACTGGTATCTCGTCTACATGACTCAAAGCATTTGCAGTGTGTACAGTTTCCCCATCTCAACCACAATGATTTAACCTCTCTCTGTACTCTCCTAAAAGAAAGTGTTTTTTTTTACCTCTCAATTCCCTGCAATTTAAGAAAATGAACATTTAATTCCTTAACCCAAATAACCGTCCTCATCTCCCTCTTCAGACAATTTCATCCAAAAGCATATTTTACAACCCCGTGGCTAGTGTACAATACAAACTCATAAACCTGCATGGCATCTATTTATTTACTTATTCTCTGCACTAGCCAATGAATTGCCATTGGCTTAAATCTTTTAAGTGCCAATATGTTGCTAAAAGTGGTGGGTCTAACAAATAGAAGGGAGTATATAACTGATTTTTACCAGGAACTATAAACCAAAAAGGAAGCTTCTCGATGGCGTGCATTAAACTTGCCATGCTCACCCTGGCCACATGAGAATGAGCTAATAAGCCACTCTTCTGAATCGACCCAAAAGGTGGGTGGCCTAATTAGTACAACCTGAATTCTCCCCAGAACCTGCTCAGACGTTCATTATAGTGTATGATGATAGTGATAGTATGATGATAGTGAACACTATCATCAATGAGAGAATGTTTTTAAAAGGAAGAAGCTGCCGTACTTCCAGACATCCTGATTTTACTCTGCCTGGAGTAAGACCAGACATCGGTATTCTGTCAAAAGTGCCCATGAAACGTTTAAGTGTAGCCATGGCTGAGAACCACCACACTATTTCAGGAACTCTGAGCGGGGCAGCCGGGCTGCTCTCGTGTCTCCTCGTGGCTGAGGCCAGACTAGAAAGGGTGGCTTTCTACAGCCACATTCCCCTCTTCTTCTATTTCTCCTTCTTGTAATTACATGCAAGATTGTGACACAGCCAATAAACTCCACCCAATATTTAATATTTTGGGTTCCAGCCTATTATAAATTTTAAAATCTCGTGCCTACAGAAACTATAAATGCTAAGCTGCACAGGGTAACTTTGGAGTTATAAAATTGGTGAGATTGTTCATTCATTAGTCATTCCTTTTATTTATTTTTTTAAGACTTTATTTGAAAGAGAGAAGAGAGAGAGAGCACAAGCAGGGGGAACTGCGGAGGCAAGAGAGAGAATCAGGCTCTCTACTGAGCAGGGAGCCCAACTCAGAGCTTGATGCCTGGATCCCAGGGTCCCAGGATCATGACCTGAGCCAAAGGCAGACACTTAACCAGCAGAGCCACTCAGGCCCCCCTCATTCATGGATTTTAAATAACAAGTTCCCAAGCAATGCTGCGGCTACTGGCCTGGGGACCATACTGAAGGAACCCCCCCTCCTATATACATATCAAAGTTCCTTAAGGCCTTATCCCGGACTCTTTCTCATTTTACATTATCCTCCCTTTGTATACAGTTACAGCCAAGACTGTCCCTTAGACTCCACAAAAGAACCCAAGTTTCTAGTTCTGGCCAGACTTCCCGGCAGTTTCTTCTAAGCACCAACTGACTACTCAACATCGCCACCTCATGGTCTAATGGCATCACCAATTCAGCATTCCAAGGCCAGACTTGTGATCCTGACCCTACTCAAACAAGGTCTTCCTCCTTTTCCAAGGTTCCATAACTTACAGCACCTCCCACTTGCACACGCCAAGGTCTTGTGATTCACCATGGACACCATCGTCTAACTTGGTGCCTTTCTGCCCATAAGAAACAAGCAGTTCCTTCCAGAGTTTATCTGTTCAACCTAAATATTTCTCATCTCCCCTACCTCTACCCCAACCCAGGATATAGGCATCCTTCACCTGGACCATCATTTACGTACATTCATCCTGAATCCTACCCCCTCTGATTTTTTTTCCACACATCATAGGCAGTTTTTCAGTTTGGGGGGATTTTGTGTTGGTGAAAATATGATAATATTCTCTGTCCTTCAGTGGCTTTCAAATTAAAACGACTTTGGAATTAAAACCAAAAATCTAATTTAACTCGGTTTCCAAGTCCTAGGAGGCACCAGCCTCTGCCCACCTTACCATCCTCACCCCATGCCACTCTCTGTCTCGCTCTGAGTACCAGTCACATGAATTTCTTTCAACCGTTGAACCTGACTCTATCTTCCAAGGACACTTACACGCAGCCTGACGCCACACCCCGCCCCTGCCCTCTCCCTTTGCCTCGTTAACCCAGACTCATCATTCAGCCTTCTGGTGGGGTGTGACCTGTCCTGAAAGTTCCTTGTCGCATCCTTGTACTTCTCAACTCCGTGAGACCCAACACTTTTTACAACAAATATTTTGCCACGTCTCCTTTAGTGTCTTAAAATTAAATTTACGAATCATATAACCTCCCTATAAATATAATTTTTAGAGCACTCAGTGGAGTACCCAAACTTTAATGTAAAGAAGAAATTAAAGGAAAGTAATTTATAATAAAAAGTAATCTCTATTTCAGCGTGGAAACAATTAGTCATGACCACATAAAAAGATCCAATAAAGTAATCACATGTTTGCATAGGATTCCATATATAGAACGAAAGAGCTCCAAACGCAGACCAACACAGATTTGCTGTGTTGTTGACTCAGACACCATCTGCATCTCTGCCACTAGCGACGGGATTTTCCAAAATGGTGAGCAGCTCTTATGAAAGTTACAAACAAAATCAAGTACAATCTTCCCTCCGTTTACACCGAGGTTACAGTCTTAGAAAATTCTATGTACCTTAAAATCATGCAAAAATGCTTTGCATTTCTATAGAAAATGGAGTTCAGTTTCAAACTGAGATAATCAAATACAGGAACATCTAGAAAGTCATTTGAATGTCACCTATGAAGGGTCACTGGGGTGGCTCAGTCATTTAAGTGACTACCTTTGGCTTGGGTCATGATCTCAGGGGTCCTAGTACTGAATCTCCTGTCAGGCTCCCTGCTCAGCCTGAGGGAGGGAGGGAGGGAGAACGGGAGGGAGGGAGAAAGGGAGGGAGGGAGGAAGAAAGGAAGATGATACTTGGTGGAGAGGACTGTCCCATGAGTTGTGGTATATCTAACACTCTGTTCCTTTCCCACTAAATGCCTCCAGCCATTTGTGGGATAAATAAAGGTGCTCCCACGAATTTCCAAAGTCCCTCCTGGGTGGCCGGTAGCAGCAGTCTCTACCTTCAGCACTGACACACCCCACCAGCCCTGGCAGGCCCCTGCCGTATGACACCCTCATGTCAATACTCACTGTCTGACACGTTCATAGATTTGGGACCCGAGGGGAAGAGTGACCGAATGGGCATTTTGCCCGTCACTGCGTTCCTAGGGTTTTGCCTGGTGCCAGCACGCAGTGGGCACTCCATCACTTCCCCGAGTGAGCGACTGAACACGAGTCTCCGGCGCTGTGTTCTAGAAAAGCAGGCAGCCCGTGCATGGTCTGCACTGGGGCCCACTGACAGAAGAAGCAGAGCGGGAGCCCGGACAGGACAGGGGATATCACCTCGAGTAGAGAGCGCCTGTGGATCTCTCCTGTTGTCTTAGTCTGTTCTGGCTGCTACAGTGAAATACCAGAGACCGGGTGGCTTATAAATACCAGAAATTTCTCATAGTTCTGCAGGCTGGAAGTCCAATATCAGGGTGCCAGCATGGCAATGACCCTGTTCCCATTGTAGTCTCACATGGAGGGGAGAAGCGAGGACAGGCAAGTTCAGATAGTCATAAAAGCCTCCGTTCTATTCATGGGGTCTCCACCCTCAGGACCTCATCTATTCCCTCTGACCTCCCAAAGGCTGCTTCCTAATACCAACACACCGTGGGGAGACTTCCAACATCTGAATTTGGGGGGACGGAGGCACAAACATTCAGTCCATAACATCTGTTAAATGTAATACATTCCCTTTTTCTTTAAGAACTACCAAGTTTAGGGGCACCTGGGTGGCTTAGTCAATTAAGCATCTGCCTTGGACTTGGGTCATGACCCAGGGTCCCGGGATCACCGGGTGCCCAGTTCCCTGCTCAGCATGGAGTAGCTTCTCCTCCTCCCTCTGCCCTCCCCCCGTGCTCATGCACTCATGCTCTCTCTCTCTCTCTCTCTCTCTCTCTTTCTCAAATAAATAAAATCTTAAAAAAAATACAAGTTCAGCTTGTACTCACATTTACAGTAACACCAAACTAAGAGTTAAATCACATCGTTTGTAATAGACCCTTAAAGAATGGTGAAAGGATCAGAATACAAGTTTGTCAGAAAGACTGATCTGGAAGAGGCCACAGAAGAGTTTCTAGTCAATTTACCGCTTTCGGGTATTCGCAAGTAAGACGCACTGGGGTCTCATCGTTGTGCCAGAGCAATTACACCGCGGGAAATGTGTCAGGTCACTGTCGCTTTATTTCACATGTGATTATCAGGACCAGAAGGGGTGACTCAGTTGTTCCAAGTTACAAAGCCCATTTTATAGCCCAAAACCCTACTGGATTCAAGAGGAGAAAAGTGCAGGGTTGTTCTAGCATAAGTCACACATGAGAAAAAAGATTAATACGTTTTAGTGTCAGATTCTAAGAGCATTCTCATTAGAAGTGATATATGTGTATGTCTTTCCTACCAATACATTTCTTACAATTTAGAAGGAGATATTTATCAAGCTACATAAATCTGCCCCAATTTATTGAAAGTTTTGGCACCAGGTTAACAAGTCCAAAAAGCGGACAAGATTGAAACAGTAGAATAGAGACAGAAAGGATTGTGCTGCAGAAAATAAAAAAGATTATCTCATGGTCAGGAAACATTCGTGATATTACAACATCTTTTCAAAATTTAATGTAGTGGATAATAAGTGAAAAAATAAGATAATTAAAGTAACTGAGAAAGATGTTAAAAATATCATGCTTCTGTCATGATAATATTTGCCTATGCATAATGAGGTAAACATGAGTTAGTAATTAAGAACAGTAATCAATATTGAGACAGATGAAAGGGAGACCCTCTTCAAACAGAAAAAGGATTCTATCTCTTTTGGGGTTTTTTGTTTGTTTTGTTTTGTTTTAAGTAGCCTCCATACCCAGCATGGAGCCCAGCATGGGGCTTGATCTCACAGCCCTGAGATTAAGACCTGAGCTGAGATCAAGAGATTAGGCTTGACCAGCTAAGCTATCCAGGTGCCCCAAAGGCTCCTATCCTTACAGAAAACCAAAAAAGCCTAAAATCCTAAAATTAAGATCGAGCAATCTATAAGTTCCTTAGAAATATGATACCTATGAGGGGAAAAAAGAGCTTAGAAAGTTAAAAGAAGTCGCCACTGGGATTAAAATTGAAGTGAGAGGCATTTTTCATCATAAATGTCGCAATACTTTCTTTGTTTTTATTATAGACACATGGTCCCCAAGTTATGATGGCGTGACTGAATGGTTTTTTGACTTTATGATCGTGTGAAAGTGATAGGCGTTCAGTATACAAACCATACTTAGTATTTTGAATTTGGATCTTTTCCTAGGCTAGCAACACGCTCTCTGGTGGTTCCCGGCTGAACAGCTCCCGGTCAGCCAGGCACTCACAAGCGCAAAAAACCAACCCGCTGACCACCACTCTGTCCCCAGACAGCCATCTTGTTTCTCACTTTCACTGCAGTAGTCAAGTTACATGAGATAGTCAACACTATATCATAAAATAGGCTTTGTGTTCAATGATATGGCCCAACTGTAGGCTAATGCCAAGGTTATGAGCATGTTTAGGGTAGATGAAGCTGAGCCACGATGAGTGGAAGGTGGGGTGTTGTAAGTTCACATTCAACTTAGATATTTTCTTTCTTTTTTAAAAAAAATATTTTATTTATTTGGCAGAGAGAAACACAGCTAGAGAGGGAACACAAGCAGGGGGAGTGAGAGAGGGAGAAGCAGGCTTCCTGCCGAGCAGGGAGCCCGATGTGGGGCTCAATCCCAGGTCTCCGGGATCATGACCTGAGCTGAAGGCAGAGGCCCAACCACTGAGCCACCCAGGTGCCCCTTAACTTAGATATTTTTAATTCAAGATAAGTTTATTGGGATCCAACTTCATCAAAAGTCCAGGAAGATCTATATTATCTTCAAAACGTTTTAGTACTTAGTTTCGGAGAAGGTCCACAATCAGATTGTGAGCTGTGTGAACTTTTAAAGGATATACTTATCCCATTCTGTGTCTGGTTAAAAATAGTATAACTTAATATATTGTTTCAGTCACAAAACTCCAAATTCTCAGGACCTCCCAAAACAATACAGAACTGAATAATCATGCTATATTTGCTCAGACATTGGTTTAAGTCCAGACAAGGAACTACAAACTTTAAACCCACAACTATAGTGACTTAATAGCAAACTGCACTTCTGCATGACTTCTCAGTTGTAAGTTCCTTTCTGAACTGAAAACAGTGAGCTAAGTCTATAGGTTTAGCCTGTATTTTTCTTTGTGTGTGTGTGTGTATGTGTGTGTGACTCCATCTCCCATCAGAAATTCTTTAAACATTTTTTTAGTGGAATTGGTAAACCTGACATGCATTCTCTTGATGGAAAAGAGATTGTATTCCTTTCATTGAGAAACTCCATGTGTTTTAAAAATAAAAAAAGAATTGCTTATTATATAAGAGCCCTGAACCCTAGGGAAAATTTTGATTTTAAGGATTATGAACCTGTCAGTCTGTAAGTTATGAGCTAGATGCAACATCTGAAGTTTTGATTAATCTACTCATTATTCAGTTGACCCATGCTAGCCTTCACAGCAACGAGGACAATCTGCAGGGCTAATGTTACTTCAAGTAGAAAAACACGGAAGGAGATTCTCAACAAGACTCTTTGAAGCTTTCAAAGTGAATGACAAGGTCTGGGGTGAGGTGCTCTAGTAAAACAGGTCCTTGGTACTGCATGTCTTAAATTCTACATCTCTAAGAGGGATTCCTCTTCCCACATCCTGGACAATTCCAAGCCAAGGGATCTGAACTATACCAAGTCACTCACAAGTATGTACCAAAAAGGATGTGGGAGGAATTAATGAAGGGCTGAGAAGAGGTTCATTCATTTAGTCGCTTCCTACTGAGTACTGACTATGTGCCAAGGCGCAATATATATATTATATAACATATTTATTATATAAATATAGTAAGATATGTACTTTTGACACTGGAAACCCAGAGCCCAATAAGACATTTCTGATGAGCACTCTGGCTACTTTCACTTTGCATGAGACTTTCTTTACAGACAAAAAATAACAAATGAGAGGAACACTTTATTGACATTAGCCAATATGTGCTGAGTTTTTTTTTTCTGTGTGACAAGTGTATTCTAAGCACTTGACATGTATTTATTCATTTTATTCTCTCAACAACACAGTGTGGTAGTTACTAACATCATCCTCATTTTATAGATAAAGAAACAAAGCATAAAAATTTAGGTGACCTCCCCAAGTTTCTATAGCCTTCCTCCAAGATTTGTAGGCACTGGGATGTCAGCCAATTATCCCTCTTACACAGACATTAGGTAAACCAAATAAAAAGGCAGAGGAGAACAAAGAGACATTCTTGCTTCATAGTCACAGAAGTGAGTTCCTCAAGATAAAGAGGAGAAACGTCACTAAGAGAGCTACCTAGATAGGACCCCGAGCTAAGCTACCATGTTAGCAGTTCAGGCCTTTCTTTGTCTACACCTGTGCTCTTCCTCCAGGAAGTCTTATGCTTCTGAATTCATAGGTAGCTATTTGCAAAACTAAACCCATGATGATGAAGCATTAAATATAACACCCAGTAATATTAGGGTGAGCAGAGAATATCTAAAGAGACAAAGGAAAATAGCTAACCATTGACTTTTCTAGTAACTTTGGCTCCATGCAATGCTTTATCTAAGAAATGTGGAGGAAGATGAACCATTGCAGGTGCTAAGGGGCCACCAAATGGAGATGACATTGATGCTCCAGGCCTGCTGGAGATGTTACAACATTGGACAGAAAGGCATGGGCAGTACAGGAATTTACAAGATCACTTGCAACCATAAAAAAGAAGAACCAACTCACCATGGAAAATCCAGAAAATGAATGACTCTCTATACTTTTTTCCTCTCCCTTCTCTTCACTACCGTGCCCAAGAGACAAGCACAAGAAAGAGGAAGGAAGTTGAAAACAAGCAGACAAAATCCTCGAGCCTCCCCTTGAAATCTTTGGAGAGGAGGGCCAAGTCCGCTGTAGGGCAGAGGGAGAAGATTTTAATTGAACGGAAGATTGACATGTTCAATAGCCTAGATTTTTTTTTTATTACCTAAAGATGACAGAAAAGCTATAAGATCAAACTGAAATATTGTTTAGGGACGCCACCACAGAGCAGGTACAGAAATCTGACAGGACAAGGTAAGAGCTAAAAAGTCAAATTCTGCAGGTGGTAATACCCCAAAGAGCCTGACATCCCTCGACCAAGCCAGTTACAGACTGATAAGTCTGATGAAAAAAAATGAGTTAATACAGAAATAATCTCAAGACGTATCTCAAACTACCCACTCCAAAACATGAAACATACTTATAAAATCCTAGGCTGAAAAGTTCAAGTTTGAAGCTAATTTAATGGCTAATTATGAGTGTCCTCATATCATTAATGAATACTTGATATGAAACATACAATTAATACTATGAATAAATACCTGATGTAAAGTACATCTCGCCTGTACTGGCCAGAGAGGCAATTAACACAGTGAGACAGATGAGATCAGCAATAGAAATCCTAATTTCAAAGAAAAAAGTGATTTCTCTTTGGACTTGTGCCTGAATCCTGGGCCAGCCTTGCCACTGAGTCATCATGAGCCTTTCTTTTGGTCTGTCCAGGTTCAAATGTTTCATAGATCGTGATTAAAAAATAACTTTTAAGGGACAAAGATATGACTGTACGAAATTATCTAAAGAAAGTCTACCTTCTTTTTTCTTTTAGTCTTAAAAATATTTGGCCCTGAAAGTGCAGGCTACGGTCAGGTTCAGGCCTCACAGAGCAACACACGGAGATCCCACCAATACCTCATTCTCCCTTCATAAAATTGAAGGCACTGGATCTCTTTGTATTAGTGGAATTATTTTTCTTGTCTAAAACCAGGCAAGAAGGTGCTTGGGTGGCTCAGTCAGTTAAGCATTTGCCTTCAGCTCAGGTCATGATCCCAAGGTCCTGGGATCGAGTCCGGCATCGGGCTCCCTACTCAGCGGGAAGTCAGCTTCTCTTCTCCCTCTGCCTGCTGTTCTGCCTGTTTGTGTCCCTCTCTTTCTCTCATTCTCTGTCAATTAAATAAATAAGTAAAATCGTAAAACTTCAAAAACAAATAAATTTTAAGAATCAGATAGTTGGTACTTGTTTCACTGTGCATAGAATATGTCAAAACATATAATCAAAATTTTCTGCAATCCCAACTCTGATCCTTGTGTCAGAGGGTACCCCACTGCATCTTCCCCATGCCTCACCCCCACGAGATGGTTCCCCTCTGAGCGTCTTCTCTGAGAGGTGGGTACCCCCAAAATTCCTTCCAACCCTGGAAGTCTATGAATCCTTCTGACATATTACCTCTGCCTTTCCTATTCTAGGTCATGCCCCCAGTTTTCCTACTTGGGAACACAAGTCAGACATTCTGGCGAATAGGACGAGCTCATCCCTGCATGTTTTTACCTAAGCCCAATCAAGAAAACCTCCAGAAGTCTGCAACAGGTTGAAAACTCAAACCAGCTGCTCATGACTTTCATATTTTCAGAATAATATTCAATTAAGGCATAGGAAGACACTCCTTTGGGCTTTGATAACCATTTCCTTTCTGTCTTCTAAAAATGTATAGACAGCATGGGGCTTCAAGAAATCTCAAGAATCGTAACCCTAGACCTGCGGCTAACACCTTCTCTTCCCTTTGATGCAGAAATTTGATCCTAGCGTATATATATATTCCTTCCAATTAGTTACATGAATGCGGTTAGTATTTCAACTCAAATTTCCTGTACAAAATACAGAAATTCTTTTATGAGATGCTTCCATTATGTAGGTGTGAGTTTAATTAAACGTACACAGCAGTGATTACATGAATGCGTGAGAGAGACATCTCTCTCACACCTCATTTTCTCACCCCGGTAGAAATTCTAGTCCTCAGCTCAAGGGCCTCCCCACAGTCTGGGGTTTTAATTGGCTCTCCCTGTTCCTAGCTAACTGTGATTTAATTCTGCCACATGTGCATGAATAATAATGACAGTTGTCACTTACTAACAGCTGAACATCAAGCTAAATATGCTTAGTGTATAAAACCTCACAGACCCCTCACATAACTCCGTGGGACAACTGTCATTACTACATGTCTGCTACAGATAAGGAAATTGAAGCTCTAAAAGGGTAAATTTTTGCCCAGAAAAACATAGCCGGTAAACGGAGATTCAGGCTTGTATCAGTCTTATTCCAAATCCGAACCCTTAACCACTAAATTTAATTTTTCTCTTGGAATCAAAACACTTAGCATTCTATGTTTTTTCCAAGGTAAATATGTGTGTATATAGATAATGTACATATGGTATATTATTACCTATACTATATGTTCTTTTAAGTATATTTACATATTACGTACTGTTATTTATTCATATATATGATCCTCTTCCAGACCAAACCTGCCATTGCCGGGCACCTCACACCCCCACTGTACCTACAACAAATAAAGCTCTATAGTGACAGCTCGTCTTTTTGTAATCTGTAAACCTTACCACTTTTATTCTCCAAATATACCCTTGATCCATTTTCTTTTCATTCTTTCTGTCATTAATGTATTCAACATGATTGAAATCAATGTACTGAGTACCTACTACATGCAAGACAGAATTCTGGAAACCAGGATTAAGTAGCTCACAGTGCATGAAAAAAGAAAGCTATTTAAGAGAACACATCGCTATTTGGTGCAAAAGGAGCATGATAGAGGTTGTCCACAGCACACAGGCAGCCCTGAGGACGAGGATGAGTGAGCGGCCCCACCTGGGGCTTTGGAGGAGCTCCCCAGAGCGGGGTGCACTGAAGCTGGGGGATGACGACAAAGGGGCTGACAGCTGGGCAAGACTGAGTTAAGGCACAGAAGGAGGGGAGGGTGTGCCAAGCCATAGAGACTACGAGGGGACAGGAAACAAGCATAGTGAGGTCCCATTATTTTGTTCCCTGAGTGCTGGGGGAAAACAGCCACCAGCTGTCTATCTAAGTCTGCCTGAACACTGTTGACCAGTAAGTTCTCCAGAAGCATAATTTTGATCATCCCCCACCCCGCCTCCTTCTCAAGGGCCTATATTGTCATAAATTATCCCCTAAATGCTCCCCCTTATTTAAGGGGCTTTTGTACGATCTGTTCCCACATTTTCTTATCTTCACTACTACTTATCCAATCCCCTCCAAAACTTTGAATGAGTCTATTCTCTTGCTGACAGTAGGGTCAACCGTACCTTACAGCTGTCCTACTGCACCCCAACCCAATTCTATGCATGATCAGGACCCATTTCCTATGCCACCCAGTCTTGGTCCTCCCTTTCCTCCTCCAACTGCCTAAAACTGCTGGGCACCAGGGATGACAGAGTGTTACACCTTATCCCCCCTTTAGTCCATCTTTCCATCTGCCCGCAGTTACTCAAGCAGTGATCCATCACCACCTTCTTCACTCATTCAAGAGGTACTTGTGGATCACCTATTTTACATCATTCTTCTCCAACTAAATCACCTCATTTTCTCTTTCCCCTCACTCCTCCCTACCACCATCTTCCAGACTGGTTTTCCTCTTCCCGTACTCTATACAATGCATCCCAAGCTGAAAATTTCAGAAGCATCCCCTATTCCTTCCTCTCTCTTAACACTCACGTCGCATTTGGCCACTCAGTTATGTCAATTCTCTCTCAGAAAACATATCTCAACGTACTCTGTTCTAGCTCCACGTCCTTCATAACGTTCCTACTGAACCATTGCGACGGCCATCTGATTCATCATCTCGCCACTATTCTCTCCATTCCTGTCACAGGGCTTCTCCAAACAGGTGTGAAACATTTACTGGGGACCTACTTAACTCCAGGTACTGTGCTGGGCATTGGAAGTCATTGCATGTCCTTGACTTCCACCAAAAGTGTGAGTATTTTCACGGTGGGAGCCTTGGTTAATTTCACTTACATTGCCAGCCTCTAGCCAATTACCTGGCCCATCATCACTGATTAATGGATCTTAGTTTGAAAGAATAAGTGAGTAAATGGAAAGTTCTTCATCTGGGTGGTTCTGGAAAAATTCCTCTCAGGTGAATGAACTAACAGTCCTGTTTTCAAAAAGGCAAAATTAGCTGAGAATTTAAGATCCAGACAAGATGGAATATGGGCACAGGTAGTTTGATAAATTGCATCCAATCAGTCGGTGAAGAGTCAGACATTTTAGCTTTTACTGTAGTAAAATAATAGGGGTGGCAGTTGCTTTCCCAAATTCATTCTCCAAAAGTAGTCTCTTTTCAGAAATGTTTATGGAAATATGTTGACCGGTGGATGTTAATATGACTAAGAAGGAACTATTACATGAATCTCAACAGTATTCAGGGACATGGGGTGAGTCAGCATGGGGAGAAGGGAGATCTTGGGCTGTACAAGTATAAAATAATGAACCAGGGCGCCTGGGTGGCTCAGCTGACCAAGCGTCTGCCTTCAGCTCAGGTCATGGTCCCAGGGTCCTGGGATCGAGTCCCACATCAGGCTGCCTGCTCAACAGGGAGCCTGCTTCTCCCACTGCCTGCCATCCCCCCTGCTTGTGTGCTCTCTCTCTCTCTCTGACAAATAAATAGATCAAAATCTCTTTCAAAATAAAAAATAAGGGGCGCCTGGGTGGCTCAGTGGGTTAAAGCCTCTGCTTTCGGCTCAGGTCATGATCCCAGGGTCCTGGGATCGAGGCCCGCATCGGGCTCTCTGCTCGGCAGGGAGCCTGCTTCCTCCTCTCTCTGCCTACTTGTGATTGAAAGACCCCCGAGGTGGGATGTCCCTCGCCCTGAGGAGACCCTCCCAAGGAACAGCGAGACCACTTCTGCGGATGCAAACAGTAAGAGGTTTATTCAGATACACAGGTACCTGGGGCGTCCTAGTCGCTCAGAGGACTGGCGCGCCTTTGGCTGGGGTGGTGGGTTTTTATAGGGTCGGGGAGGCAGAAGCGCGAGTACAGAAGCGAGATGCATGGTTACAGGGTCCTGATTGGACAATTTAAATGAGGCTGGGGTTTAAGGACAGTTTGGGGATTTCCAGAAATCAGATAAGCATGTTGACTCGGCTCTATCTAGGGTGCAAACTGTTTCTCTGCCCTTTCGGTTCCCGGTTGACGTGCCAGATGACCAACCACAGATATCCTGCCTGCCTAACGTCCTCCGTCCTAAGCTTGAGCTCTGCTTGCAAAATGGTGTTACTACTGTTAAAGCTGTTGCTGGCTACCTGCCGGGGGTCTTTCATTCCCCCATTTCTCTTTTAACTTGAATAAAATCATTTATTCAATCAGTCACAGCTCCAGGATCATACTGTTTAAGCTGATGGATTGCTGGGTGAGGACCATAGCTTGGATGATTGAGAGCCTATCCTTCATAAATTGAACCAGGCGATTTAGGATGCACGGCCCGAGGAGCAAAATTAAAAGCACAATGATTAGGGGGCCCATGATGGAAGAGACCAGAGTGGTAAACCAGGGTGACCGGTTAAACCAGCCTTCAAACCATCCCTGTTCTGACTCAAACAGTTGTTGTCTCTGTTTAAGTCTTTCTCTTAGTTTGGCCATATTATCTCTGACTAGACCGGTATGGTCTGCATAGAAGCAACATTCTTCCCTTAGGGCGGCACATAGGCCTCCTTCCTGCAGGAAAAGTATATCAAGTCCCCGGCGGTTCTGCAACACTACTTCTGACAGGGAGGTTAGAGATTTTTCGAGAGCACTAACTGATTCCTCCAAAGCCTTGATATCCGTGTGCATTGCGGCCTGGAGCTGTCTAAATTGGCTGGTGGCTATAAGTGCCGTGGAACCGGTTCCCACATCTGCCGCAATGCCTCCCACGGTGAGACCCCCCAACAGTAATGCTAGAGTTAGAGATACTGGCTCCCGCTTAAATCGAGGCCTCCCTTCGAAATGGCCATAAATATATTCAGGGTCGTGGTAAGTGACTTTGGGCCATAGTTCAACTAGAACACAGTAGTCAGAGGTCAGGTTAAGCGCACTGGTAGACAGGCAGGGTGTTAGTCCTGTGCCGCAAGCCCAGTAGGTGCCGTTAGGTGCGGCCAAGTAATAGGTCCCAGGGGGAGGGGACTCAGTGACATTACAAAGCGCTTGGTGGGAGTGGGGGACTGTTCCGACACAAAGTCCCCTCCCCGCTACCTCGGACAAGGTAAGCTTGTGCCGGGGAAGGCTGGTACACTGGGTGGGGGGTGAGGTGTGGTTGGTATAATTACCTGCCACCGCTATTCCTTCATAGTAGGGGGGTCTGGAGATTAGGCATAGTCAGCATTCCTGAGTCTTGCTGGGATCTGTCGAATTTAGGGCTAAGTATGCTCCCTGAACTAAGTTGAGTAATTTATCCTCGGTCCCGGGTGGGTAAGGGGCTGGAGAAGTTATGAGTTGGGTAGGGGGGGTCGGTGGGATGGCTGAAGTATTGGGGGGGTGCGGCCGGGGGTGCAACCCGGACCGATTGTGAAGGGGATTTTTGGTCCGGCAGAACCTGGTTGGGGCCGACAGCCTGAGTGGCTGTTTCAGCCGTAAGTTTTATAGTGAGGATAGTGCCCAAGTCCTTTGGGCCTAATCTATTTGGGAAGTACCATCTGAGACCCCAGGTCTTCCCTGCCATCCAGTCAGATTGCTTTATAGCCCGACCATGGGACGTAAAGGTGATGTTGAGGGGCAGACAAGTGGGGTTGCCTGAGCAACGTCCAGAGCTCGCCGAGCACCGGCTAGGGGAGGTGTAATTTTTATGGACAGTGATCAAA
The DNA here is from genome assembly GCA_004023965.1 of Spilogale gracilis. NCBI lineage: Eukaryota > Metazoa > Chordata > Mammalia > Carnivora > Mephitidae > Spilogale > Spilogale gracilis. Next base: position 12,311 of record PITA01013488.1, on the reverse strand, counting down.
TCCCATGAGGACCGCGGTTTCCAATACGCGTCCCCAGTTGTCTCACAGCCCCAAGATTTACAGAATAAACTCTCCCCTCCTCCACAGCGCCGGACTTGGTCCCGCTTCCGCCCATCCCGGGGGCAGACATAGAAATCTAGTTTTCCCAGGGAGCATCTTTCCAGGGGGCCCCCGCAGCCAAAGTTTCCCCCCGGAGAGTATCGCTTGCCTGCATCATTTGTTAACTGTGAGTGACGCAGATCAGGAATATCCCACATCTTCGATCCGGCCGCCAGCTGGCAGAAATCGGGAGTAAGCTGGGGCCACCAGGTGTCTAGGGCATGGTTTGCCTGGGTTTCCCAGACGACGTCTCCGACCGAGGACAATATCTGCCATTTCAGGGTGTATACCTGATGAGGGCTTTTTCCCCAGGCCGCTGTCCCCGCTGTCCCCAGTCCCAACAGGATCCATAAAATAGTCAGTGGGGTCCTCGGATAAGTCTTATTTTTAGAGGGTTTTGAGAGCGTTGGACTTTCCATGATGAATCTGGGGTGGCCTCTTCTGTGTGAGCTGCTTTTACGTGGGAGGCGTGGACCCAGGCCGCGATACCGTCAACCTTCAGTGCTGTTGGGGTGGTAAGCAGTACAGTGTAGGGTCCTTTCCAGTGGGTTTCCAAGTTCTTAGTTTGATGTCTGCGGACCCATACCGTATCACCAATCTGGTAGTTGTGAGGTATCGCTGGTCTCTCCAATTGTTCTTTGTAGGCTGCGGCCAGTGGCTTCCAAACCTCTTTCTGCACAGTCTGGAGCGCCTGTAAATGAGCTTGCAGAGAGGGACTATTAGCAAAGTCTGAAATATTGGAGTCAAAGAAATGGATGAAGGGCGGGGGCGCCCCGTATAGTACCTCAAAAGGCGTGAGCCCATGGGGCCCAGGCGTGTTGCGGGCTCTGTAGAGGGCTAGGGGTAGTAGGAGCACCCAGTCTCTAGTGCCAGTTGCAAGCGTCAATTTAGTCAAAGTCTCCTTAATGGTTCTGTTCATTCTTTCTACCTGTCCTGAACTCTGGGGTCTGTATGCACAATGTAATTTCCAATCAATCCCCAGTAGTTTGGCCACCAACTGACTTACCTGGGAGAGGAAGGCGGGCCCATTGTCGGTGCCCAGCATTTGGGGCATGCCATACCTAGGGAAGATTTCTTCCAGCAGTTTCTTGGTCACAACCTTCGCCGTTTCGTTCTTGGTTGGGAAGGCTTCCACCCACCCAGAAAAAGTGTCAACGAATACCAGTAGGTATTTGTATCCGTATAGTCCTGGTTTTACCTCAGTGAAATCAATTTCCCAGTGGGTCCCGGGGCGATGCCCTCGCATCCGCACCCCCTGTCCCAACCGGGATCTTCCTGCATTTACTTGGGCGTAGGCTCGGCACTTGTCCACAATGTCCTGCAGAATACGGTCTCTGCCCAATAGATAAACACGGCTTTCTTCCCGATCCAGTAAGGTTTTCATCTTTCGGGGACTGAGGTGGGTTAATTTGTGTAGGTAGTCTAGCATTTCATGGGTATAGGCCATGGGCATCACGGTTTTCCCTTGCAAGGCCCATTTGCCTGTGTCTGGGTCATGGGATGCCCCCAGGCGGCCCAAAAGTTCCAAATCTTCTGTACTATACTTGAGGAGGTCCCGTGCCCTTTCTGTCCCTTGTTGTATAGGGAGAGTCGTCGAGGATGCCTCTTCCTAGCAGGGGGTAGGGGCAGTCAGGGACATGAAGGAAAGAATGAGTCACCTTACCAGTGGCCAGTTGAACTTTGCAATTAGTTGTCCATCGGTACCTCTTTCCACCGGTGGCTCCTTGGACCCAGGCAGACTTGTCGCTCAAGGGTCCGGGGTTCTGGGTCAGCACAGAATGCTGAGCCCCGGTGTCTACCAGGAAGGTGACCGATTGCCCCCCAACATTAAGGGTTATCCTGGGCTCAGGGGGGGGCTCCTGACCCCGACCTCCCTAGTCCTCCAATGTCAGGAGGGAGGTTGGGGGTCTCAGCTTTCGAGGTTCCTTGGGTCTCTTGGGGCAGTCTCTGACCCAATGTCCTTTTTCCTTGCAGTAGGCGCACTGATCTTTGTCCAGGGGCCCCCTTCTGTCCCCCCCTTGCCTATCCTGTCTCTGTCCTGAAACTACAGTGGCCAAAAGTTTGCTAATCTCTCTGTTCCTTTTACGGTCCCTCACATTTTCTCGTTCCTCAGCTTCCTTCCTTAACCTTTCGTCCCTTTCCTCGGCCTCTCTTCTGAGTCGCTCATCCCTTTCTGCCTCTTTAAGTAAGTCCTGGAGCGAACTTTCCTTCAGGTTATCTAATCGCTCCAACTTTTTCTTGATGTCTGGAGCTGACTGCCAAATAAAGGACATAGAAACATTTGTCTCTATCCCTGGATCCTCTGGGTCATAAGGCGTATAGACGCGGTAAGCTTCTTTAAGCCGTTCTAAAAAGGCGGAAGGGGTTTCCTCGGAGCCCTGAATAACCTGTTTTACCTGGGCCAAATTGGTTGGACGCCTTGCGACCCCATGGAGACCCGCTATGAGCAACTGGCGATAGAGATTTAGGTGGTTCCTACCTTCAACCGTGGTGAAATCCCAATCAGGGCGCTCCAGGGGAAAGGCAGCATCAATCTCATTAGGCAGTTGAGTGGGGCGGCCATTGGCCCCCCTGACATTTTTTCTTGCTTCTAGGAGGACTCTTTGTCTTTCCTCCGTGGTCAGAAGTGCTGCAGGAGCTGTTGGCAGTCATCCCAAGTGGGCTGATGAGTGACTAGAATAGACTCAATCAAAGAAGTTAGCATAGAAGGGTCTTTGGAAAAGGGAGGGTTATTGTTTTTCCAGTTATAGAGATCTGAGGCTGAGAATGGCCAGTATTGCGGCTGACCATTGGTGCCCAACCGTAAGGGAAAAGCCTGGGACGTGCTCGAGTCGGCGGGCTGTTGTTCCTTCCTCCCCCGCAATCTGGCCACCATCGGGGAGGGTTCCGGCGGCTCCGCAGCTCCCTCGGCCCCTGTAGAGTCCGCTGGCCCCGGCTCGCCGGGGCCTTGGTATGGGGGTGGCTCTTCCGTGAGCAGATCTACTAAAAGATCATCTCCAGGTGGCAAAACCCGTGGGGCCGACCTTGTCCTGGGTTCGCCTGGTTTGTTTGTCTGCAGAGAGGTAGTTAGTGTAGGGTAGAGGGAAGAACGTGAGGGAAGCCCGGCCGGGGTGGGAGAAATAGGAGGGGGTAGGGTAGGGGCGGAGGGGGTAGTGAGCAGGGGGCGTTTTAGAGGAACGAAGGGCTTGACCCAAGGAAGGGGGTCACGAGCCAGGGCCTCCCAAGTGACAATGTAGGCGGTCTGATCGGGGTGCCCATCAGGGCCAGGATTCATCACTTTGGCTTTCACCTGTGAAATGACATTAAGGTCAAAAGTCCCGTCCCGCGGCCATCCAACATTGAAGGTGGGCCATTCTGATGTGCAGAATGTAACCCAACGCTTCTTGCGGACGTCCACAGACTGATTGTTTGCGGTATCCTGGACGTCCCGCCAGTGCTGTAAAGTTAAACTTAAGGGAGTGGTGATGGACTGTCCCATGGTATTAAATACAGTTAACGACAGGACGAAACTAACGAACGAGAGAAAACCGGCAAGACAACACAGACGCGCGGCGCGGCTCCGGCGCAAAACCGAAAGCAAATACTCAGACGGAGACAGCGAGAGTCCGGACCTCTCTTCTCCCAGAAGAATCACAAACCCTTCGGACTGTGGGGGTGCCCCGAACAGCCCTACTCGGGTGGGATTCACAGAATACGGATGGGCCAGAAATCTGGCCCCAGACGCCTCTGGGACGTCTCCCAGGGCTGCGGTCCGGAGTATGAGCCCGTCAGCTCCTCCGCGGGTCCGCCAGATACGGATCTAGCTAGCTAACTAGGTCGGATGCAGGCGCAAACAGAGAACATAGACAGACACACAGAAAATTTGCTGGCCAGCTTACCTCCCGTCGGTGGGTAGGTGGTCCCTGGGCAGGGGTCTCCGGATCTTGGTGGGACTTCCAAATGAAAGACCCCCGAGGTGGGATGTCCCTCGCCCTGAGGAGACCCTCCCAAGGAACAGCGAGACCACTTCTGCGGATGCAAACAGCAAGAGGTTTATTCAGATACACAGGTACCTGGGGCGTCCTAGTGGCTCAGAGGACTGGCGCGCCTTTGGCTGGGGTGGTGGGTTTTTATAGGGTCGGGGAGGCAGAAGCGCGGGTACAGAAGCGAGATGCATGGTTACAGGGTCCTGATTGGACAATTTAAATGAGGCTGGGGTTTAAGGACAGTTTGGGGATTTCCAGAAATCAGATAAGCATGTTGACTCGGCTCTATCTAGGGTGCAAACTGTTTCTCTGCCCTTTCGGTTCCCGGTTGACGTGCCAGATGGCCAACCACAGATATCCTGCCTGCCTAACGTCCTCCGTCCTAAGCTTGAGCTCTGCTTGCAAAATGGTGTTACTACTGTTAAAGCTGTTGCTGGCTACCTGCCGGGGGTCTTTCAGTGATCTCTCTCTGTCAAATAAATAAATAAAATCTTTAAAAAAATAAAAATAAAAAATAAAATAAAAATAATGAACCAGTAAAAATGACATGTTGAGAACTACAGTGTGGACTTACTAGCTTCTGGCTGATAGCCGCTCCCTTCATTTACACCCTCATATGGGTTATTTAGGAAACAGTCAAAAGGACATTTCAGAAAATTCTCTGTGTGCAATGTAGTATCTTGCTTAGGATCCTGGGACACAAAAAGGACTTTAGTGAAGAAACTGTTATTATCTGAAAAATGTTGAGTTAATAGTAACTAGTTTATAGTTAATAGTAATTTATCAAAGTCAATGTCTTAATTGTGACGACGGTCTCATGGCTGAGTTGTTAACATTAGGACAAACTGGGTGGAGGATAGAATTTGTGTGATGTTTTTGTAAATCTAAAATCACGTCAAATAAAAGTGTATCAAAAATAAACCCCGATTGTGAAGTCTTACCTCACACTATATGGAGAAGCAAGGGTCGTCTGCGATTCAATCACTAGCCGTCAGGGTCAGACTGGACCACTTGGAGTCAAGGGGGGTCAAAGGAAGTTATCTTTTTGAAGTTTTCCGCCTCTCCATTCAAGCCTCAATCCCCAAGCTCAGCCAAGCCCTAAACTCCCCTCTGCACAGCAGCGCCTGCCTTCCTGTACTGTGACAGAATGACATACAAGGCTGACTTTGCCAGTCTTTTCTCTGACCCTAGGTCTTTGCTTGGCTATTTCCACAAAAACACCTCTATCGTGGAGTAGCATGCTGCCCTACCCCTCACCCATCTCTATTATACTACATCATCTTGTTTTAATGTCTTCCCAGATTTTAGCTCCATGTAAATTACCTTGTTGACTCACTTGTTACCTCATTAATATCTGTCTCCTTCTCGAGGCAATAAGCGCCCTGGAGACGACCACCTTACCCTGTCTTGTTCACTGCCTGACCCTGGGGCCCAAAATAGCAGAGTAGATTTTTTTAAGCTATAAATGAAGGTAGTTCTTGTAAGAAAGGTTTCTGTAATGTACTGCTGTACCCTCCCCACCTTCTAGAAGCACCAGCACCAATGATGCCTTGGAGAATTGTAGCGGTGCTCCTGAAATCATCTCTCCTTTTCACATCCATCCATTCACTGAAAAAGACATTTATTAAGCACCAGCCATCTGCTTAGGACAATCCAGAGAATGAGAGTCAAGTCACCTGAAGGGAGTGACACCCCACTTATTTACAGTAACACAACACTTTTTAAGTTCCTATACACTGCAGAGTGGTTAGCCTGTAGCAACGAGCATTTGAAAATTCCCAGAAAGGGGGGGCGCCTGGATGGCTCAGTTGGTTAAGCAACTGCCTTCAGCTCAGGTCATGATCCTGGAGACCCTGGATCGAGCCCTACATCAGGCTCCCTGCTCGGCGGGAAGCCTGCTTCTCCCTCTCTCACTCCCCCTGCTTGTGTTCCCTCTCTAGCTGTGTTTCTCTCTGTCAAATAAATAAAATCTTAAAAAAAAAAAGAAATAAAATTCCCAGAAAATCACTTAGGGAGTCTTAATGCAGTGGCTGGAGAGAATGAGTGAGTCCCTTACTTCTTTTTAAAATTCCAAGGAGTTTGTGAAATACTGTTTTCTTTTCCCAGTAAAGTGCAGCTTTTTTTGTTTCTTTTGTTGTTGTTGTTGTTGTTTGTCTGTTTTGTTTGGGGAGAGGGTAGGGCAGTGGAAGAAGGAGAGAGAAAATCTCAAGCAGGCTCCACAACCATAATGAAGCCCAAGTCCCTGGGACCCAATCCCACAACCCCAAGTTCATGACCTGACCTGAAATCAAGAGTCAGATGCTTTAACTGACTGAGCCACCCATGTACTCCAAAGTGAGACTTTTTAAAATTATTTGAATGAAAAGAAATGACACACAAATTTTCTTTTCATTATAGAAACACTTGTCTAAGGTTTAAGGATCTCAAATTGTTACTGGACCAACGTGAGTCTGCTCCTTGGTTAGCCCTAGACAGAAACTGCACCAGGTGATTGCCTCACGAGGTCACTTTATTTGTTCAATAATTTCCAAAGCATGACTACCTGAACAAGGGAAAGCAGGATCCTTTTATTAGGGCTTGCAATGTTCAGGGGGGAATTCTAACATTGTACTGAGGCTGAGGTTAACCGTTGGTCACTTTAGGCACTTTCTGATTCCCAGGACCGAGCACACACCTATCACATACTCCCAGCACAAACATGTTCAAAAAATAATTGTTAAATGAGTGAATAATTGATGAATGAATATATTCTGGAAAAAGAGATATCTGGGATGGGGACCTCAAGAAATTTCGAGAAATACCAAATAGTTAAACACATACTGAACAGACACTAAGATAGGCTCTAGCGGTCAGAGACAAAAGGAATTTCAGAGGTACATACTGATTAATTTCCACTTCCCCAAGCTCTCCTGGATGTTTTCTGAGATCTGATCTTATGATACTGATTTGTTTGCTAGACCTGGTCTTAGAAATTCACCCTGTTAAAAGTGTTGGGCTCTGAACTGCAAGGAGGGAGAGCAGGTTTACAAAGGCAAAAACCACAAAGTTACGTAATTTGTTTCAAAAGAATTACCATCGCTCCTGCAAAGTTAAGATGACTATTATGCCATTGTCAATTTAGCTTGCAGAGGTTACATTAGCTCTATTTCAGGCGGAGAAGAAGAGCGTGTTCCAGGAGGTGGTCCCAACTGACCAGTTACAATTGACAAAAGTCAAGAGTTCATGGAGTTCCAAGAATTGAAACAGAAGACGTGCAGAGATCCTGCTTCTCAGTATCCTCCAAACCCTATTTGGAATGCCTCTCTTGGCAATGCTTAACTTCGGAATCTTCTTTCACAATGTAAAGATGAAATTTAGATTTTATTCAATTTTCTGAATAGTCCAGGATACAAAGAGCATATAAAACTGGAAACTCCCTAAAGCCCTCTGCTCGTCCTTATTTCTTCAGCCTCCTCTGGGGAAGCTCACACTTTCAGGACCCGCAATAGCGCCTAACACACCCAGTCAGCTGACACAATGTGAACCTCCTCTCCTGTAGAGGGCGCTCCACAGAGTTCTGTCGCCGGAAGCATTTCCACCCCGGACTCATTTTTTTTCGGACTGCAGTCCTCCAGCGGTCCCTTTGACGTATTTCCGGTGGTCCGAGGTACGCACGTGCAATCGAGAGGAAGTAACGTCAACCCGGTAGCCTACTTGTGGCGCCCGCCGCAGTGGAGGCGCCTCGCCGACAGCATGTCTCATCTACCTATGAAACTCCTGCGCAAGAAGATCGAGAAACGGAACCTCAAATTGCGCCAGCGAAACTTAAAGCTCCAGGGTGAGATGCGCGGAGCTTGGGACCGGGGACCTCGGTGGCTGCGGGAGCCCGCCCCTGGGTCGCGGCGCTGCTTTGCTCGGAGTCATTGCACCCCTGAGGTGGCGCGGCCGCTTTCCCGGCGGCACGTGTGCTTGTTGAGAGTGAAAGGCAACCTGGCTCGATTTCCCCTCGGTCGCGCTCGGGTGCCACAGCTCTGCTCCTGATTTTTTTCCTGAGCCTCAGTTTCTCCATACAGAGGTACAGCAGGAGCAGGCCGCCTGAGTTTTCTCTCCAGGCCTCCAGTCGGGCTTCCAGCTACGCCAGCTTTTCTATGTCTCCCTCATTCTGAGTCCCACTTTCAGGTGCCACCCCAGCCCCCAGCCCATTTGCAGTCAGACACGTGGAACCTGTCATCTCCACGCGCCTTCCTTTCACATTCGTTTAATGCCATCCTTGCTTCCAAACAAGCTCATTGTCCCTCTTGTCCCAGAGCTTTCCCTGGTACAGTTGCCTTCTCCTATCCACATCCACTCTCTCGACTCCTGGAGCAAATCCTGTTTTCAGCTCTAGACGTGCCTTCTGCACGTGTCCAATGCGTGCCCTCCCTGTCTTACAATTGCTCCAAACTTTAGGTTATAAATTCCTCAAGCGCCTCCAGCTATTGCATCCTTACTAAAGATTTACCTGAAAAGGCATTTACTTGAATGTCAGTCACCTTTCTTACCCACTTTTTCGCCAAGTTCCTAATAGCCAGAGATCTTGAAGTAACCATATCCATTTTGGGGTCTTATACAAGGTATCAATCCCGGAGGGCAATGTAGGAGGCATAATTCCTTACCTTAGTTGGATTCCAGCAGAGATCAGTTGTTTGGAAGGAATCCGGAAGAAGAGGACATATTTGTGGGTTTTAGAAATGGTTTTGAAGTTTACTTGTATTTTCAATTCCTATGAAAAATACAGCACTACTGACTACGTTTGGGTACTTAAAAGTAACAATTAAAATTTTTAAAAAGTTTTTAAAGTGTTGTTACTTTTTATTATATGTAAACAGGGAAACTTTTAAAGACATCCCTAGGCATTTATATATATATATATATTCACCAGTAAGTGAATTTTGAATTCACTGCTGTTTAGGAAAGTTGGATGGAGAGTTTTGAGGTTATAGGAAAAGCAGTAGTTGTGTGAATAGACGATAGTCTTTTCTCATATATCAGTTAGCCATATATTTACCAAATACGTGATACTAAAATGTTTATTTGTAGTTACCGGCGTCTGGCCCATCCGTTTAAATACTTAACTTCACTGAAGTTTTGCTGTCCCAGATTCTTAACTCCATATGGACAGAGATGTGGTTTTTGAAGTTAAGAAATCAATGTATCTTTCTGTTTTCCAGCATTTTTCATTAAAGGAAACATACTTGTCCTATAGTAGAATGCTATAAGTTTAAGTGGGATTTTTTTTTTTTTAAGATTTTATTTATTTGACAGAGAGAAACACAGCCAGAGAGGGAACACAAGCAGGGAGAGTGAGAGAGGGAGAAGCAGGCCTCCCGCCGAGCAGGAAGCCCGATGTGGGGCTCGATCCCAGGTCTCCAGGATCACGACCTGAGCTGAAGGCAGTCGCTTAACCAACTGAGCCACCCAGGCGCCACCTATAAGTTTAAGTGGTTTTAATAATGTACATGAAAGGGAATTAAAAGCTAAATCATTTCAGTCAAGAACGCCATGAGGTTTTCTTACCTGGGATTCCAGCGTTGTTAAGCAAATGTTCCCTTCTTTGACACACTGTGTGTTCTGTTTTTAAACAGGAGCCTCGGATGTGACCTTATCAGAAACGCAAAATGGAAATATGTCTGAAGAAACAGTGGGAAGTGGGAAGGTTAAAAAATCCCTGAAACAGTCTGTGAATGTGGGCTTGTTAGAAGCCCAGAATGGAGAAATAACTAAAGAAACAGTGGAAACTGTACAAATTAAAAAAAAGAAAAAGAAGTCTACCATAATAATCAGTGGAGAAACAGCAGAGCCTCCCAATTCAGAATCAAAAAAAAAGAAGAAGAAAAAGAGAAAAATGGTGGATGCTGCTGGGCCTGGTAAGTGCTTCGGTCTCTTGGAACTTTAGGCATTGGATTCTCAGTTTCACCATCCTTCTAATATTGTATTCACACAGCATGTAAGAATCCCTATACTCACTAGTATGCCAGAAAATAACAAAATAACCTAGTAGCAAAAAGAAGCAGGGTGGGGTCTGGAGGTGTGACTTTTTTATTTGTATTAGGATACTGAGAAATGTGTCCTACTTTTTATACTTCCTGACAACTGAGGAAAACGTCATGCCTTGATAAAGCCTTTGAATTCCAGAAATTTGCTCTTTTTGACAGTTGCTAGGCTTTTAAACAGCCTGTATTATGGCATAGGATTTAAGTTTATTACCTGTTTTCAGACAGAATTGTGGCACTCCACTGACGACATCCGGGCTAGTACATTCCTGTCCTCTATTTCAGTGGACTCTGCATTAATGATTCCCTTGATTTACCCTTTTTTTGGTCCCGATTTTCTTTTCCTACTGTAAATTCCTCCTCTTGAATGGACACTTAGTAATAATTTGGATCTGCACAGTGTATAAAAATAACAGGTAATTTCTGTACAAATGGAAGGTTAATTCCCAAGTGAGTAGAATGGCCAGGATGGGGGAGGCCAGTTTCTGTTGGAAGATGTTTGGATTTGGGTAAGCGTACCTGAAGGATAGGCATTTTATTTGAGATGTGAGCAAGCAGAGATTTCAAGGGAAAATACAACAGGTGTCAAACTGTTCAGACCTCTGCCTACTTTTGGAAATAAAGCTTTATTAGAACTCTGCAGTGCATATTTGTTTACTTGGTCTTTATTGTGACAAACCCTGTGGCCTGCAAAACCTATCACGTTCAGTCTCTGGGCCTTTATAGAAAAAGTTTGTCAACACCTGGGTTAGAAACTCCTATTCATCTAACTTAACTGAAAGAAAGCTTCCATTTAGAAAGGAGCTTTGATGTTTTCCAAACATGCATAGCTGGCCTCATGCTTCCCATAGGTTGACCGTTTCCCAGAAGGGTGGTAGTCAAGTGCAAGGAAGAGATCAGTCCTGAGTTCTGGTTCAGGTCAGTTCCCTTCTGATTTGCATAACTAGCTACCATGAATTTATAAAAGCCCGGCATGGTAGTTAACCCATTTAGCCCCAAATGGAACATTCAAAAGTGTGCTGGGAGGTAAGGCTGGAAGAGTACTATAGGGCCCTGTTAAGAAAGCTGTATATGGGGTGCGTAGGTGGCTCAGAGGGTTAAGCCTCTGCCTTCGGCTCAGGTCATGATCTCGGGGTCCTGAAATTGAGTCCCATGTCGGGCTCTCTGCTCAGTGGGGAGCCTACTTCCCCCTCGTTCTCTGCCTGCCTCTCTGCGTATTTGTGATCTCTCTCTCTCTGTCAAATAAATAAATAAAATCTTTAAAAAAAAAAAGAAGAAAGTTGTATGTAGAAGTGAAACGCCAAGAGGCCTTCCCCCTGCCCCTCCCCCACACTTGGTTTCTAGGAGCTGCCTGTTGAATGGCACAGTAGGACAAATTGGTGCTTTTTAAGAGTTCAGAAAATTGTTGATCATAGCCCTTTTTTCCCTCAGTGGAATACACAGAACGTGATGGAATTGGTATACTAAAATTATCCCAACTTTTCAAAATTGTCTGGGTCACTTGGGGCTCCTGGGTGGCTAAGTCTTAAGCATCTATCTTCAGCTTAAGTCCTGATCCCAGGGTCCTGGATTGAGCCTTGCACTGGACTCCCTGCTCGGCCTGTTTCTTCCTCTCTCACTCCCCCTGCTTATGTTCCCTCTCTCACTTGGGTCTCTCTGTCAAATAAATAAAATCTGAAAAAAAGAGAAAAAATGCCTTGGTCAGTCAAGATGCTAAATAGACCTAAAAAATAAAGTCTTATTCACAGATCTCCATGTCCCACTAGGTTTTTACATATAATTAAATCTTTAGTCATGAAAGAGGCGTTCTTAGCATGTTAAAACTGGAAGTGTGTTAAACTTTTGAAAGCATCGAAAGCTTTGCGTTACGCATCTTTCGTGATCCCACTTGGTATTTTATTTTAATAAAAAAACGGGGGTGTTTTCCTTTAAAACCAAAGATACCAAAAAAATGAAAACTGAAGACAAAGGGGACTCTGAAGAAGGGGCCCAAGTTCCTGAAGAGACAGAAACCAGTGTGGAGAAGCCCGATGATCAGGAAGAGGACAGCGAAGTGCCCAGCCTACCTCTGGGAGTGACAGGTAACTTTAGAAGGTTTTCCAGAGAGACCTTAAACGTGGCATGCCTTCTGGATTATAGGATTTGAAGTTTCAGTTTTTAAGTTTTTTTGAAGTTTTTAATTTACCTAGGAAAACTGTTGACAATGTTTCTAAATCTGCTTTATCCTCATTGTATG
>PITA01013487.1:0-57342 GCA_004023965.1 Spilogale gracilis | reverse complement strand
ATAGCATTTGACCCACAGCAGAACTTCTTTCAAAATTGGGAGTGTGTCCTCTCAAGCCCTGCTGCTGCATTATCAGCGGAGTATGTGGAACATTCTGAATGCGTTGTCGTCATGCCAACAGTCTTCCCAGCCCCCTCAGCAGGAGGAGATTCCATCTCCAGATACCATTTTCTTTGATCATCCATAAGAAGCAACTCCTCACCTCTTTAAGTTTTATTGTGAGTTTCTAGCAATTCTGTCCCATCTTCAGGCTCCACTTGTAATTCTACTTCTCTCGCTGCTCCCAGTCCCTCCGCAGCTACTTCCTCCACTGAGGCCCTCCCAGTCCTCCATGGAGGTTGGAATCAACCTCTTCCACACTAACATCGATGTTTGGACCTCTCCCATGAATCAGGAATGTCCTTAGTGTTATCTAGAATGGTGAACCCTTTCCAGGTTTCCAGTTTACTTTGCCCAGACCTGCCAGAGGGCACACTATCTACGGCAGCTCTGGCCTTTCAAAAGTATTTCTTAAATAATAAGGCCTGAAAGTCAAAACGACTCATTGGTCCATGGGTGGCTGAATGGATGTTGTGTTACCACACATGAAAACAACATTAATCTCGTACATTTGCATGCCATCAGGGCTCTCGGGTGACCAGGTGCATTGTCAATGAGCAGGAATGTTTGAAAAGAATCTTTTTCTGAGCAGGGGTCTCAGCAGCTGGCTTGAAATATTCAGGCCGTCTTGTTGTAAACAGATGTGCCATCATCCAGGCTTTGCTGTTCCATTTGCGGAGCACGGGTGGAGTGGATTCAGCATCATGCTTCAGGGCCCTAGGATTTTCAGAACAGGAAGCGGCTTCCACTCAGAGACACCAGCCGCATGAGCCCCTCACAAGAGAGTCAGCCTGCCCTTTGCAGCTTGGAAGCCAGGCACTGACTTCTCTCTAGCTACCAGAATCTTCCGTGGCATCTTCCTCTGATAGGACGCTCTTACATCGACACTGAAAATCTGTCGTTGAGTGTCGCCACCATCAGGGGTAATCTCTGCTGGATCTCCTGGAGAACTTGCTGCAGCTTCTACGTGAGCACCTGCTGCTTCCCCTTGCGCGGCTCTGTTACGGAGATGGCGTCTTCCCTTAAACCTCATGAACCAGCCTCGGCTAGCTTCAGAGGTTCCTTCACCTGTCTCGGCCCCTTCGCCTCTCTCAGCCTTCAGAGAATGGGAGGGAGTCAGGGCCTTGCTCTGGGTTCGGCCTTGGCTTCAGGGAGTGTTTGCCAGGTTCGGTCTTCCACGCAGACCACACAGGCTTTCTCCAGATCAGCAAGAAGGCTGTTTTCTTTCCTTAGCACTCCTGTGTTCCCCGGAGTAGGGCTTCTCATTTCCTTCAAGATCTCTTCCTTTGCATCCGCCACTTGGCTCATGGTTGATGCCAGAGGCCCAACTTGTCGGCTTTTGATGTGCCTTCCTCACTCAGCCTAATCATGTCTAGCTCTGGATTTAAAGTAATGAGTAAAGAGGCAGCTCTTCCTTGGGCACTTAGAGGCCACTGTAGGGTTATGAGCTGGCCTGAGGTCAACATTGTTGTGTCCCACGGAATGGGGCGGTCTGAGGAGAGCGTGAGAGATGGGGGAGTGGCCGCCAGGAGAGGAGTGGAGCAGCCAGAACGCACTCAGTGTTTATTGATTAAGTTTGCCGTCTCCTGTGGGCATGTCTCGTGGCACCCTAAAACAACTACCATAGGAACATCAAAGATCACAGGTCACGGATTGCTAGAAGAAATATAATAATGATGAAAAAGTTTGAAATACCACAAAAATTACCAAAATGCAACACATGAGTCACAAAGTGAGCAAAGGCTGCTGGCAAGACAGCACTGGTAGACTTCCTTGATGAAGGTCGCCACAGACCTCCAATTTGGAAAAAACACAGTTATCTACAAAGTACAGGAAAGTGAAGTGCAGCCAAACAGGATATGCTGTATTGAAGTCCTAATGTGGAGACAAGACAACCCAAAGTTTACCGTTCTGATGCCATCATTTACTGAGAAGTTGGCAAGTTCTTTCATTTCCCTGAGCCTCTTCCCTCATTAGTAGATTGAGCGTGATAGGCATGATTTTGGTTTTGACAATGAGGTGATGCATTTAAAGCATTTAGCACAATTCTTGGCACATAGTAAGTACTGAGTACATACCACTAATGTTATTTTAGGCAAGGATGACTAACGTTGTGTTTCTAAGTGATCAAGAAAACTAAAACAAGCTGGTGGTGGTGTCTGAAATTACATTTAGAATAAGGAAAAAGGTGGTTTTGTTGTATTTTGTTATATGTGTGTAACTGTTTAAAAATCAGAACTATATACTGAAATTCTTACATGGCCATCTAGTTCAGGGGAACAACATTTGTTGAATCTGTGGGACCAAGACAAAGTCGACAGTTGCTTATAGAACACTTGAAGATTAAAAACACCTATTGCGGGACGCCTGGGTGGCTCAGTCAGTTCAGTGTCTGACTCTTGATTTCAGCTCAGATCATGATCTCAGGGTCATGGGATTGAGCCCTGCGAGGGCTCCATGCTCATGCTCACCAGGGAGTTTGCTTGGGGATTTTCTCCTTCTGTCACTCCCCTGACCTTCGCTCTCTCTCTAAAATAAATAAATATATCTTTTTTTTAAAGTTAAAAAAAAAAAATCAAACATGTATCTGTTAATGTGGGAGCCTCGAGCTAGCCTACCATATTAACATTATTACCATCCCACCTCCTAACCGTTTCAGCACACAGTGCTCTCTCCCAAGAACTCAGAAAGCTTACGGACCCCTTTTTGGCCTCAAAAAAACTCCGGGGCAGTTAATTAACTGTGGCTTTTATCTCTGCTGGGCAGTGCTCAGGGCCAGTGCACACTGGGAGCTAGGCTGGGACTCCCGGAGAAATAGAAGAGTTCAAATCTTAGCAAGGAAGCATTCTTTCAAAATACTCTCCCGCATATCCAGGGGAAGGTGCTGATATGCTAAATGTCTTTGACGTTTTGCTGTGCTGGAGCATTAGAGAGTAAGTGGTTAGGGTGGGACGTAAGTGCCGCAGCCAGCACTGCCCAGGAATTAAAAGTTGCAAAAGGTGTCCTTGAGCACTGAATGGCAAAAATCTTAACAGACATCCGGGTGCCTCGCTGGCTCGGTTGTTAGAGTGTGCAACTCTTGATGCCAGGGTTGTGAATTCGAGCCGCATGCTGGGTGTAGAGATTACCTAAAGTCTTAGGGGCACTTAGGTGGCTCAGTCGTTGACCGTCTGCCTTTGGCTCAGGTCATGATCCTAGGGTCCCGGGACTGAGCCCTGCATCAGGCTCCCTGCTCCGTGTGAAGCCTGCTTCTCCCTCTCCTCCTCTCCCTGCTTAAATTCCCTCTGTCACTGTGTCTCTCTCTGTCAAATAAATAAATAGAATCTTTAAAAAAAAATACTTAAAAAAATAAAATCTTTTTAAAAACAGTTTTTTTTTTTTTTTTTTAAGATTTTATTTATTTGACAGAGAGAAACACAGCCAGAGAGGGAACACAAGCAGGGGGAGTGAGAGAGGGAGAAGCAGGCTTCCCGCCGAGCAGGGAGCCCGATGTGGGGTTCGATCCTGGGTCTCCAGGATCATGACCTGAGCCGAAGGCAGTCGCTTAACCAACTGAGCCACCCAAGCGCCCCATAAAAACAGTTCTTAAGAGCATGTACCTGGCTCAGTTGATTAAGCATCTGCCCTCTCAGTGGGGTCCTGGGATCAGGTCCCACATTGGGCTCCCTGCTCAGTGGGGAGTCTGCTTCTCCCTCTCCCCCTACCCTTCTCCCATGCTTGTGCTTTCTCTCACATTCTTTCTCTCTCAAATAATAAAAATCTTTACAAAATAAAAATTAGAAAAAACATCTTAACAGACATGGCAGGGAACTTCAGATAGTGCCCATTTGGCGTGGAAATGAGCAATGGAGACCGAGATGATTCACCTGGGCCCTGCTGAGGAAATAGAAAATAAAGGAATGAGAGGGTATCAATAAAATTTCTAAGAAAGAGATAAAGGAGTTTCTAAGGTAGTAGGTTTATCTCTTTCATGTAAAACACTGAGACTTTCTCTGGATTTAGTAGATGTTTGCCAAGCTTCTGCTGTGTACAGAGTAGCCACGATGGTATCGGAAGTTCGAGAGCTTACTCTTCCTAGCCCTGTTTCCTCTGACTAGCAAAGTGGTCTTTACTGAGACAGACTCATCCACAGTGGAAGTAGAGATGGGGGTTGGTCTTGTTCGAGCACTAGGGAACACATGGACCGTGGGTGCGACGCCAGCATTTCATGCTATACTCCTTACAGAGTAGAAATTTACAGAGAGACACTTGGGAAAGGAAAGGCAGGAATATCTTAACAGACTTCCTTTGCACTGAACCCACTGAAGCCTCCGAATCCACCCTGAGGTCTCCTCTGTTTGCAGGCATCAGAAGTTGAGAGACAACTCTCCATGCAAGTCCATGCCCTCAGAGAAGACTTTCGGGAGAAAAACTCGTCAACCAACCAGCACATCATCAGGCTTGAAAGCCTTCAGGCTGAGGTGAGCCGCCCCGTGCGCCGTGCTTGGAGATGGCAGTGCTTTTCTCAATGGAGGCACTGCGCTAGATCTTTCGGATAAAGAGTCCTCTGAACTAGGAAACAAAACCCTGCTCTATCTGGAATCTCTAAAGAGACATGTATCTGTGAGAAACTAAATGGGGAACACTTGATTCATGTGGCACTGGGTAACCTCTTGTCTGGAAAAATAAGGTTGCTCAGTTACTGCTGAGTGTGTTGAAATCGTGAATGACCTACTTTCACGGAGTAAGTTGATCAGTCCAAAAACATTCTTGCCAATCCTAAATAGAAGCTGGGAAAGAGAATTTTCCCTTGCTCCATTCTATTTAGGTCCAGCTCAGCCCATCTTAATGGGACCTATGATAGTCTCACGTACAAAATAAGGGTAACAGAAGTAGCTACTTCAGAGGGCTGTTGTGTTTTGTGAGTTAATACATAGAAAGCACTCTGTGTAGAGTGAGTGTGTGAGCCAGAGCATGATGGCAGTCAGGGTCTATGGCCCTCAGCGGGCCCGAGGAAAAGAAAAAGTAGCACTTAGGGGACAACCCTGTGTGAGAACCCAGCTGTGAGAGTTGAGAAGACGGGAGTCCTATCACCAGCCCAAACGGGGGCTCTTCCCCTCCCCCCCCCTGCCCCGCCCAGTATTCCACCTAATCTGATCCTGACGGCCCCTAAGCTGGTTGTCTGGACAGCAACCTTTTGGCTAAGTTAAACTTGAAGGGACAGGCTAGGGCCAGAGGACTCACACCCCCACTCTGGTTAAGGAATCAGTAGGTGTCGTCAGGCCCAGAGAACCCCAGATGGCTGCTTCCCTGCTTCGGATATGACCTAAAGATGTTTTTTTCCTAAAGGCTATCAATATCTTCTCTTTTCTCCTGCCTGTCGTTCCCTTCCTTTCTCCCTTCCCTCGGAAATACTACTGGTATTGAGCAGCAGGTTCTTGAAGTAAGTAGTTGGTTCTGGTGGGGTTGGGCATGCCTGTCTGTGACCGCTCGTGTGCATGACCTGCCCTCACACTGCCTTCGCCAAGCTCTGACTTGGAGTTGCCTGTTTTCCTTTCCCCTCTGCTTGCTGTTTTCAGACCCTCGTGACTCAGGGTCATTCCCAGGAATGTTAATGGGCAGATTTGGTCACAAATCTGGGTATATAAGGCCCGGGGTGATGGGGTGTCGACACCTTGCTTCATCTGGTAACACTGCTACTTTAAAAAGCCAACACATGAGGTTGCTCAAGCACGGTACTTCATGTAAGTGCTGAACTTCTCAGTTCTCTTAAGGGGCCAGGATTGTCTGTCAGAACTGTATTACCTCATTATTTCACTGAGTAGAACTTGAAAAACAAAGATTATCCATGGAAGGAAAATACAAAGGGCAGAGCATATTTAAATGAAAATCAACTAGAGTAAGAATTCCTTCACGTGGGTAACATGCTTCAGTGTAGGGAATACTGGCCCCATTCACAGAAGAGACCTATTCCTTTTTGTCCCTCACCCAGGTGTACACTTGAGACGGTATTTCTTTGTTTGGCCAGACACCTGATCTCTCTGGACAAAAGCCACATGCTTCATTTCCCCAGGACAGCATCCTATCTGACGGGTTGGTGGCCAGGGAAGATCGGTGCCCTCTGAACAGAGTTCTAGTGTGAACAGTGAGAACAGACAGAAAACAGAGGGAAAGGTGGATTTCAGAGAACCTCCGACACCTTATACATTCGTTTCAAAAGCTCCCCAGGAAAGGGTTGGAGGTTGCTCCCCTTAGTGGAGTGTTCTGCAAGCCATACTGGAGAGTGTGGAGAACCTTTTAACCATGTTGGGAGCAAGAAACTGGTTGAGAGATATGTCCAGCAGGGAAATGATTGATGGGAGGAGCCAGTGGGACCTGCATGCAGGACCTGGGAAGGCTCCCGCGGCCCCGTAGTAGTACAGTGTTCTGAGGGTGTAAAGCATTGCTGGCCTGTGGAGTACTCACACGGCTCCTGAGGCCAGGAGACTTGGCATCTCTTTCCTCTTTTCCTTTGTTTTCTCACTGACGATGAAAAGACTAGACATGTCTTCCTAAAAGAAGGTTTATAGCTCTCGAGGCTGGCTGGATATGCAGTGTACAAACACACCAGCCTGTTTAATAAAAGGGATGGAATTGCTCCTCCTCACAGGTGACTTGCTCAGGCAAAAAGACACTTTGAATAAAATCACTCACTCACTTGTGTCCATGTCCTGTTGCTTCCAGGACACAGGCTGAGGCAGGCACTACTTTGTTTCTGTACTCTGCTGGCTCCCCCATTACCTTGGGGGGTCTGAACTACGACCTCTAGAGCCAGACCCCCATTAGCAATGGGGGAAGCACAGAAGAGAGCTGTAAAAGTGTGACAAAACAGCATCCATCCCAAGAGGCTGTTTCAGGCATTTTCCTGTGCCCGTGACTTGAGAAGGAAGAATAGAACCATAGGTTGGGTTCCACTCCCCCCCATAAATTGTGAGGTTGAGGTGAATTTATGGGTAGGCAAGGTGGAGCCCTTCTCTGTCTTATCTGTGGAATTTCCAGAGCACTGACCTTCCCTTCCTCTGCCTGGCATCCCACATTCCAGCTTCCCCAAAGTTCCATCTCCCACCCTCTCCCGAGAGGTTTCTAGAAGGAAGGGCCTTTCTCTCCGGCCTGGGAGTTTACAGCTGTTCTCTCGGAGACGGGGCACCAGGCCCCTGGGCAGAGCAGTTGGGGAGACACCCGCCTCCATGTTCAGGGCTGGTCCCTCCCTTCCTGCTCATCAGCCTGGGTGTAACAGCGCACCACCCGTGCCACTCTCCACCCCTTCAGATCAAGATGCTGTCGGACCGGAAACGGGAGCTGGAGCATCGTCTCAGTGCCACCTTAGAGGAGAACGACCTGCTCCAGGGGACTGTGGAGGAGCTACAGGACCGGGTGCTGATCCTGGAGAGGCAAGGCCATGACAAAGACCTACAGGTACCGAGGCAGAGAAGCTGCTGTAGAACCAGGGCCAGGTGAAAGGAGCACAGAACTGCCCAGCCAGAAGGAAAGCTAATGGGTCAGCACCACCGTAGGTGTCAGGAGAGGGCAAAGCCCAGGTCTCTCTTTTGGCCCTGTTGCCCTTCTCCTTGGGCACTCACCAGCTTGGCCAGTCTGGCCCTGCCAAAAACAAATGCATCGCTACCCGCAGGTCATCCTCCCAATTTGTTCTGAGCCACTGGTCCCTGGAGCAGTTTCAGAGAGTTCTTTCTGGGCTATTAACATGCCTGGAACATGAGGAGTGCCATTCTGCCTCCTAGGGTTTTGAAAGCTGCCAGAGGTTTCAAAGGGAGCCTGTGATTTTCTGTGCTTGGCTCACAATGCTCTCTGCTGCTGCTTTTCCAGGCTGATGCATTTAGTCAGCTTGCCCTGAGCAGAAATCAAGAAGCTGCCCACTGAACACAGTAAGACTTACATCCTGCTTCTAACAGTTGCTAGAAAGGCATAGGCTGACACTTTGTGAACCTAATTGGCCTCTTTTTCCTTCCTAAAGGAAAATTGCTTCGTGGCCTTGTTTGTCCTTATCTGGGACCTGCCACTAGTCCTCAGCTGAACCCCCCAGGCTCAACTTTGACAACCCCCTAAACAAAAAGATAATTGCTCCTAACCTCCCAGAAACAGTGTGACATCTGCTACAAAGGCGGCTTTGCCAAAGTGGCCTAGGAACACCTGGAGCCAGTGGCTAAGAGTACACTGCTTCCCTTGGGCACCTCTGAGCTTGCCAGGCAGTGGGAGAGATTGCAGCAGTGTCGTTCGCGTAGGGATAGTCAACCAAATGTGTGCAAGCAGCAGGCAGGTCCCTTCCCAAAGACCAGGCCATGGCAGGCCCCACTGGGCTCAGCGGTCAACTGTTGAGGAAGACTCTAGGATGTGGGGTACGGAAACATCTTAGGCTAACATCGCCTGTTACTGACACCGTCAGCTAAGCCACCATCTGAGTGATTGACCTCTTCAACCGCAAGTGAGCAGTTTTCTACCCTCTGGCTTTTTTGCACCTTCAGCTTGGGACGTTGTGTGCAGTAGGGCCTCCATAAATGTTGAGTAGAAAATGATGTTGGTTAAAGCCTCACAGCTATTTCCCAGAGGGAAAGGAGTTGACTCAGATTCTAAGGTTGACGGTGGTTAATAGTGGTGAACGTTTGTATACTTCTTTACAGGGAGCAGACCGCTTTTGCATGCATTCTAAAACTGAAGCTTAGAAAAAAGTGAAGTAAGTCCTTGGTTGAATTAAAATTACACTAACAGGGGCACCTGGGTGGCTCAGTTGGTTAAGCGACTGCCTTCGGCTCAGGTCATGATCCCGGAGACCCGGGATCGAGCTCCACATCGGGCTCCCTGCTCAGCAGGAAGCCTGCTTCTCCTTCTCTCACTCCTCCTGCTTGTGTTCCCTCTTTGGCTGTTTCTCTCTATCAAATAAATAACATCTTAAAAAAAAATTTTTTTTTAATTACACTAACAAAGTAGTGCAGTAAGTCCTTGGTTGAATTAAAATTAGAGCCCTCTGGGCTGCTTCACATGGTGCTCAGTGACAGTGTCTAGTGCCTCCCTTGCCTCTGCACGTCAGTGTCTCCCCAGCATTTCTTACCCCATCGAGGCACTCTCCTGATGTTTCTGAGGTGGAGTGTGGAGGAGAAGGAAGAGAAGTACAGAAAAAGACCCCGGCCTAAAAGACCTTTTCAGTCTAGCTTGAATTCACAAATTGAGAAGTCCTGATTTCAAACCAAGAGTAGGGAACCAAAGGACAGTGAAGAGCAGGACCGGTGCACCCATCCAGCACCTGGCTAACACCGTGGGCTGTGCGCACTCCTGCCGCAAGAGCCGTGGTAGCACCGCATTCACAACCTCGCCGTCTGCACGTCCGCTCTCTTCCAGTTGTGGTTCTTCTAGAATGAGAGACAGTCACTTCAGATCAGGCAGTGCACACTCTGACTTGGAGAATCTGTGCTTACGGGCTGAATTCGTAAAGCTTTTTTTTTTTTTTTTAAGATTGTATTTTATTTATTTATTTGACAGAGAGAAACAGAGCCAGAGAGGGAACACAAGCAGGGGGAATGAGAGAGGGAGAAGCAGGCTTCCCGCGGAGCAGGGAACCCGATGTGGAGCTGGATCCCAGGACTCTAGGATCATGACCTGAGCCGAAGGCAGTCGCTTAACCAACTGAGCCACCCAGGCGCCCCTACAGGCTGAATTCTTATCTTTCTCACCTTTTAGTGATACTTTTCCTTCCGCTCATATGAAATTCTCCTTAAGCTGTTGCTAATTACCAGTGTCCTCCAGGAAGCCCTTTCTCTTGCTAAAATGACCTGTACTGATACAGAAATAAAAATGCCAGCTTACTCAGGTGGTAGTTGAGAGGTCTAAATCAGACTTGTGAAATGTAGAGCTGATGGCCTTGGAATGTGTATACTTCCATGATTTTAGTCCTTGGTTTCAGATTCAGGTTGAGAAGAAGGCTGAGTAGGCAGGGTGTCAGGCCTGCACAACCAGGGTAACCCCTCTTGAATCTAGTCCTCTGTGTAGCTGGGTTGTACTGTCTAAGGCAGATTTTTAAACCACTGACCAACTCCAGCTCTCTTTTTTTCTTTTTTCAGGCTGACAGTAGGTACAAAAATTATTACTTATTGAATACCCAACAAATTAAAAAACTGGACATTTATACCCAGTAAAGTATTTTTGTCCTTCTAAGGACTATGTAACTGCCCTATACTATTCCTACCTACCTGGGCATCTTACAGGTGCGTGCAAGGGCCTTGTCCCAGGATTTCACCAGCAGAAAGCATAGGCCCCATTCTGTGGGGTGACCCAGGAAACAGATGGCCTGCAGTATAGACTTTGCTCTGACATTTAACATCATAGTGTCTTCGTTCCTTCAGTGCGAAATGGGAGGGTGTTTCCACCTCTGCCAACTTGAGGGGCATGAGTATTATAAGCCTGGACTAAGGCATTTGGTGTCTTCCCTTATTTATATATATATATATATATTTTTTTTTAAAGATTTTATTTATTTGACAGAGAGAAACACAGCCAGAGAGGGAACACAAGCAGGGGGAGTGAGAGAGGGAGAAGCAGGCTTCCCACCGAGCAGGGAGCCCGATGTGGGACTCGATCCCGGGTCTCTGGGACCATGACCTGAGCCGAAGGCAGTCGCTTAACCAACTGAGCCACCCACGCGTCGCCTGAATAAATATATTTAAGTGTCATCTTTGTTATACAAAGGATATTTCTTACTTTAGAGCTTTCTTGTATTTAATAGACTCCTCTGGTTTGGTTTTTCTGCGTATGCTTGAGGATAAGTTCTGGACCAGAGAGGGCAGACCTGTCCTGGTTTTTTGTTCTCTCGCTGTTAGAATTCATCAGGCAACCTCGAGTGTGCGTGAGTAATGGAACTGATTTTGTCCAGTGTATAAGAACTCGCACCGGTCGGTGCTGAACTTCTCCTGCTGGGATGTATGTGAAGTCGCCTAGAAAATAATTGTAAAGCATTTTGCCGACTTAGTGTGCCATTTCTGTTTGTGCCAAATGTTTCCTAGGAATGTCTTTTTTTTTTTTTTTTAACCCTAATTTCTTCTTTCTGAGTCTTCTCAGAACTGGGGCTGGAGGAGTTTCCACTGGACCGGCAGGTATTGCTGATCCATGGGGGCCATGCAGACGGAGCCGGCTTGCCCAGTCCGTGCCATCAGCCAGCCGTTGTCTGGTACTGACCAGCACAGGCAGGGCCCTAGGGCACCTAGACCGTGGGCTGGAGGCTCCGCAAGGGAGCTTGCTCCATCCATGAGAACTCCAGAACTCGGAGCTGCCGCCCACTGCTGCTCAGGGTCTGCGTCTCTGCAGGAGCCGCAAGCCTGTCTGGCCAGCAATCTGGAATGGACAGAACCGTGTCTGCTCTATTTTTAATGAACAGGGGTGACCCCAGAAATCCTGTGTTATGAAAGAATAAATTAAGTTAAGTCTAAATCCCAGGAACTTCTTCCTTCTGCCCCCCCCCCCCCGCAAATCTTTTAAAAAGGAGGGGTGGGCAGTTCACAAATACAGGAGTAGGAAGCCTTGCTCTTGTGCAGGTGTCCTCTGAGGATGTGTGCGTACTGGTCCGCAAGCAGATGAAGTTAGGGTCTGTTGTTCGAAGAGCTAGCGTACTGATGGAGGGCCTTAGGAGAGTATGGTGCTTGGCAGTCGTGGTGGCATTGTGGTGGCAGTAGTAACCTTATCAGGTAACCTTACCAGGCTCTGTTTGGGCTCCACAGGGAGGGGGCCCCAGAGAACGTAGAGAGGCGTGAAGTAGCGGCAGCGAGAGAGAGGGAAGGAGCCCTGGCCTGGATATTGTGAGAGCCACATTGCTGTTCGCTCTACCACTGGCATCCCTCTCCTTCTCTGAGACTCCCATGCTGTGTAAGACCCTCCCAGGCCTGGGCCTGATCTGTAGACTGTGAGGTATGACACACAAAGTAGGCAGAGATCTCTTTTCTTTTGGGCTTGGGAATTGTTGGTATTTCTACCCAAATATTACTCCAAATCCTACCTTTAGCTTCTTTCTGAACAACTCTTTTTTTCCTTAATTTTTTTCACTAAAATACAACATACATACAGTAAAGCAAACAAATCTTAAGTAGACAGCCCAGTGAATTTTTACAAATGTATACCCCTGTGTAACCACTTCACAGATCAAGATAAAGCCCGTTATTAGCACCCCACAAGGCCCTGTCTTGCGCTTCCCAATCAATACTCTGATATCTCCTCAAAAACAGATGTCTCTTCCACTTTCATCTCTTTCATCTCAGTGAAGTTTTAGAAATTTTTATCAATGAGTTCCACATTATGTATTCGTTTATGTCTGACTTTTGCTTTCCATTATGTATGAAATCCACCCAGGGTGTAGCATATAGTAGCTGTGTGTTCCTTTTTCACTGCTGTATAGTATTCCCACATGTGACCATATCTCTCCATCCTGTGTTGCTGTTGGGATGCTTCCCATCTGTGGCTCTTCAGCATAAGGCTGCTGTGGACACCCTGGTTGTCCTGCGTGCGTGTACCGGCTATTTGTGTCGGGTCTGCACCTAAAAGGGACCTGCTGGGTCATGGGACACTTGGGTATCTCACCCAGGAGAAACTGCCGGTTTCCCAGAGTGGTTGTACGTCTTCCTTCCCAACAGCAGGGAGAGTCCCAGACCTTCCACATCCTCATCAGTACTTGGTGATCAGTATTATCTTGTTTCTTTTAGTCATTCTGGTGAGTCTTACTTTATATGCCTTTATATGTATGTGTTTATTTTTTAATATGGAGAACGTCATAAAATTCAAAAGTAGAATATGATGATGGCCCATGTGCCCCGTTGCCAGCTACACAAACCATTGAGCCCCAGCCAGTCCTGCCCTCAGTTCATTTCATCCTCCTGCTTCTCGCTTGTATTATTCTGAAGTAAATCCCAGAATTTTTATAATTTTGTCTGTAAATAAAGAATGCTAAGAACTTAAAAGAACATAGCCACAGGGGGTGCCTGGGTGGCTCAGTCAGGTAAATATCTGTCTTGGGCTCAGGTCATGATCTTAGGGTCCTGGGATCGAGCCTCATGTTGGGCTCCCTGCTCAGCGGAGAGCCTGCTTCTCCCTCTGCCTCTGCTAAGCCCCCAGCTTGTACTCCGCTCTCTTAAGTAAATAAACAAAATCTTAAAAAAAAAAAAAAAAAAAAGAAAGAAAAGCCACAGGACTATTATACCTAAGGGATAAAAGCAATATTTTCTCTCTTTTTTTAATTTTTATTTTTCTAGGGGCGCCTGGGTGGTTGCATCGTTAAGCGTCTGCCTTCAGCTCAGGTCATGATCCCAGAGTCCTGGGATCCAGGCCTGCATTGGGCTCCCTGCTCAGCAGGAAGCCTACTTCTCCCTCTCCCACTCCCCCTGCTTGTGTTACCTCTCTTGCTGTCTCTCTGTCAAATAATAAATTAATAAATAAATAAATTTTTAAAGAAAAAAAATGTCTTTAAATTTTTCTAAGTAGGCTCCATGCCCAACATGGGGCTCAAACTCACAACCCCAAGATCAAGAATCGTACGCTCCTCTGAGCCAGCCAGGTGCCCTGCAATATTCTCTTCATATCAAGGGGCCAGTATTCAAATTTTTAGCTCTTATAAGTGTCATAATTATTTCTTCACATCTTATACTTGAATCAAAATGCAAATTAAAATAAGCCTACACATTGCAGTTGGTTGATATGTCTCCTGAGTCTCTTTGAATCTATATGTTCCCCTTTCATCTTTTCTTTCTTTCTTAAAATGTATATGTTAAGGAAGCCGAGCTGGTTTTCCTGCAGAATTTCCCAAATCTGGAGTTTACTGCCTGCACACCCCTAATGTAATCTAGCACGTTCTCTCCTCTGTATTCTTCTGTAAATTGGTGGATGGACATAGAAGCATGATTGGGTTTGGGGTCAGTTTTTTCTTGTTCGTTTTCAGTTTGGGGAAGCCTCACGACCGACCATTTGTTGTCTCTTTTGAAAGCTGCATCAGAGCCAGCTGGAGCTCCAGGAAGTGCGGCTCTCCTACCGACAGCTGCAGGTGAAGGTGGACGAGCTTACCGAGGAGAGGAGCCTGCAGAGCTCCGCTGCCACCAGCACGTCCCTCCTTTCTGAGCTAGAGCAGAGCATGGAGGCTGAGGAGCTGGAGCAGGAGAGAGAGCAGGTGCGGATCCCGTGTCCCTCTGGCATGAGAGGTTGCCCAAGCATCGCAGGGCAGGCCCCGGACCGCGGGAGCCTGTCCCTCCTCCTCATTGTCCAGTGCCTACCATGTCAGCCTCCTGCCAGCAAGGGCCTGTGGCCCTGCACCTGAGGGACCCTGGGCCTGCTGGCAGAGCCATCAGAAAGCAGGCCTTGACCAGGGCCTGTCCTGGACTCACTGTTGCCCCAGTGCCTCTTAGGAGATGCTTATTGGCCCAGCCTCAGCCTCATACCTCTTACACTGTCTGGGCTCTAGAATACTCACAATCAAAGTAACCAGCTATATAAAGAAGTGCTTATATGACAAGTGGGAGGTGGTTAGAGGGCTGGGGAATTAAGAATTGGGAGTCTGGGTAGAGGTACTGGGTCCAGAACAAGGATCAGTATTTCCCAGGACAGGTGATTTAAAAAAGGAAAATTTTTTTCCCTAGTCTAGTCTCGTGGGTGTCAGTATGTCGGGTTCCTACAGTCGAAAAAGATGAGCAGGGGGCAGTCTTCTCTAGAGCCCATAATCAAGAACGGTTCTTTGTGGAGCAGCTGAGACTCCAGCTCTGGGAGGCCTGCTGCCAGGTCCGCTATCTCTGCTCGCACCTCCGAGGGAACGACAGCGCCGACTCGGCCGTCTCCACGGACTCCTCAATGGACGAGTCCTCAGAGACTTCATCTGCCAAGGATGTGCCGGCGGGCAGCTTGCGCACAGCCCTCAGCGAGCTCAAGAGGCTGATACAGAGCATCGTGGACGGCATGGAGCCCACGGTAAGCGGCCGGGCCGAGAGGCTCCTCACCCCGCACAGCCTGGCTGGTGGGAAGCTGAAAGCAAGTGCAGGGGGATGGGGTTAACCGCAGAAGGGGAACCTTGCAGAGTCTGCGAGAACGTCGTCTGAGCCCTTATGGTCCAAGAGCACAGTATACTGGTGACCAGGCAGAGCGACAGCGTGTCAGGGAGCAGAAGTTCCAAAGTCATCTTCCTGAAGACACTGGCGTTCAAGTGGAGTCCTTTCTCCATGTGGTTAAGTCCAGGCCATGGTGGCCTTGAGGTCAAGGACTTTCCTTGGAAGCTCTGAATATAGAAATTTGGATCTAGGTGCAAACTGCAAGTTTGTTTTCTGTAGCTCTTGGTCCTGGTGGCGGAGTAGCTGCAAACAGGCAAACTTCAAAGATCTGAAGCTTATGCTAAAATGATACAAATGAGCACAGAAAGTTCAGAAGAACAAGGGCCTTTTAGAATTCCAGATGTGGCTCTTCTTGTAGAGGAGAAGAATGTTCCCATGGGCTTCCTGGGCAGACTGGCCTTTTTTCCAATTCTGTGACAGATTTCTCCCAGACTTACTCTCCGTTCACACCCCCGGCTCTCGGGCCATTGTCTCTCTTCGGGGCCTATCCTCCTACAGAACAGTCAACGTCTTTCTACTCATATTAGATGAAGTCCTGTGAGAGGGTGGTCGTCCTTACCTGGACGTGCCGTCGTTGTGGAGGCTGGGTCGTCATGGGGGATGGGAGCTGCGAGAGCGAGGTGTGGTGCTCATGCCACGTCCCTCCCCGGAAGCCTGAAACAGAAATAAATGTCTGGCTAATGTTTGCGGGTCCAAACTGGGCGAGAGAATCTCTCTCCTCTAACCCTTTCTTTCTTCCCTCCTGTGTCTTTCCTCCTCCTCTCCCTTTCTTTCTCTCCGCCTCCCCACCATCTCCCCTCTCCCTCGCTCCCACTAACCATCTCACTACACCCACCCCTGCTCGCACCATTTCTCGGGTTGGTGACATTCCCTTTTGCTGTCAGAGCTCCAGGAGAATTGATGATGACTCCTTGGAAGAACAGATAAGGCAGACCAGTGAGGACTCGAGAGCCCTAAGGGAACTCATGGAGGGAGAGAGGGGTAAACTGAGGCAAAGCCTAGAGGAGCTGCAGCAACTCCACAGTCAGGTGAGCACTCCTGTCCTCAGTTCTGTGCAAAGCATGTGCATGTGCCCCCCAAGGTCTCTTGGGACCCTCGTGAGTTTCCCTCTCCCTTGTCTATTTGAGAAGTGGCTCTCCTCCGACAGGTCCTCAGAGGACGGTGACCTGAATTTGAGGTAAGCTGGGCATCTTCAAGAGAAGAAGGCAAACCCTCTAGTTTAGCCCAAAGTAAAATTGTTAGGGATAAGAATAGTTGACCCTCCATTTCCTCCAGTGACATGCTGCCTTCCGCAGAGCCCAAATTATCTGGCAAATTCTGACAGTTTAAAGTGCCATAGCTCTCAGGGCATTCACGGATGTT
This sequence comes from Spilogale gracilis, assembly GCA_004023965.1. Classification (NCBI taxonomy): domain Eukaryota; kingdom Metazoa; phylum Chordata; class Mammalia; order Carnivora; family Mephitidae; genus Spilogale; species Spilogale gracilis. The sequence goes on along the minus strand of PITA01013487.1, from coordinate 40,786 downwards.
TTTCCAGCAGCTTCTAAGCAGGGAAGTTTGCAAACCAAGAAACAATTGGTCTTTGCCGGCCTCTTCTCTCTCTGTGATGCCGTCACCTCCGCCAGCCTGTTTTTCATCTTTAGAAGCCCTTACTGCTGTCCTTGCCGTTCCATTCCTGTTTGATCGTGATTTCCTTTCTCTCGAGAATCCTGGAGAAGGGCATCTATATTCCAGTCTGAAAAATTGTAAAGCGCTTAGGAACAGCCCCCACCCAGAAAGGAGCTTCTAAGTTCTGTTCTAGGAAATAGATAAGGCACATCCTTTTGACAAGGGTCATGTAGAGCGTTCTGCCCCCTTCCTCCCTGGTCCGAAGCTGGTCATCCCTTCCTGCCGCAACAGATCGTTGAGAGAGAGAGGTTAAGCTTGGCTTTTGCTTCAGCCAGTATTTCTTAAATTTAAAGGACTTTATAGAAATAAATTCCTTTTGGGAGTCATACCCATTGGATATCCCAGTATAATTCACTTGAAAGATATCGAGAGACCCTCCCACAGCTAATGCTGTACTCTTCTTTCTGGGAGTGACCAGATAGGACAGAAGGATGCTATTGAAAGCCTGTAGCTTGTTTCCGGGCAGGCCCCAAAGAACGGGATTGGGCACCCAAAGGCATTGCTATGCCTAAATGCGAGTCCCTCCGGCGGTCCCTCGGCCAGGGAGTAGGTCAGATGCTGGCACAGGCCTTCAAATTATAAGAATCAAAACAGGACAAAGTGGATCTAAAAGTTCTTTGGGTTATAAAAGTCTTATTTACTTTAAAGCCTATTTAAATTTTTGTGAGAGTGCTTCCTACCACCACTCTGGTATTGGCTGGTTTGTTTGTTTTGTTGCTTCTCAGAATAGTGGATCTAGAAACAGCTGGGGGCGTTATCAAGAAGCAAGAGCAAGGCACAGGTTGCTGAGGGTCTGGACACAGCTCTTTTCGAGCCTGTCTCCCCTAGGGGATTCTCCTTAAAAGTTCAGCTGATGAGTGGTTTATGCCAGTCCCTGTGGATTCCCTCTCAGATGGCTCATCAGGCAGAGTTCTGCTCAGTCCCGTGGGGTATGGAGTTGGGCCTCTTGAGTGGGTCATCTCTTCCCAAAAGCTTAGCAAAGCAGCAGACCTCTCAGCCAAAGTACATCCATCCAGAACCAGCCCAGGGGAGTAACACCAACCTCCCAAGGCAGTGGGTGGGATGCGCAGAGCCAACTGCAGCGTGCCACGGAGCCCGTGGCCTTCAGAGCGGGCCCCTGCCCTGCTCTAGACCCTGAGGTGCTCAGGATGGATGCGACTGTGCCCGTGGGACTAGCTCTGTCCCTTTTGGGGCGGGCGGCAGGGAGGAAGACAGCAGAGCCCAGACAAAGTTACGTAAAACTGAAATTCTTGCAGTCTCTAGACTAGAGTGAAGCCTCATCCAAGGGATGATGCAGCCTCCAGGCCCACTGCTTTCCTACCTGAGAGTGTTCTTTCTGCTCCTGGAAATTGAGCCAGAGGTAAAAGCTGTGGGACCTGGAAGGTGAAGCGACCAGCCCCTCAGAAGCCTATCCACATTTTTAAATAAGGACCCCGGTTTAATTTTAACTGGTAATTATGTTTGAGACAATCTGTAAACAGACCTGAAGACCACCCCACACTTTTATGCCATGAAGAGCTCCTTCCCACCCCTACTCACCGCTCTCCTTATTCCGCACAGGTTTGCAGGCTCCCGCTGCCTCCTAGGCGGGGCTCACTGAGGTCTGGAGCACCTGCCGGGAGGCAGGGAGGATGTTCAGAGCAATAGGAAAACCAGTTATCTGGAGAGCCCCTCCACCAACTCCCAGGCCAGTAAACCAGGCAGTGGGAGGTGCAGTGAGAAATAGTCCCAGGCCCAGGGCATCTAGAGGCTCAGTCAGTTAAGCAGGCGACTCTTGTTTTGGCTCAGGTCACAGTCGCAGGGTCCTGCGATGGAACCCCAAGTTGGGCTCCGTGCTCAGCAGGGAGTCCGCTTGTCCCTCTCCTTCTCCTTCCCTCTTTGCTCCTCCCCCTGCTCATGGGCGCTCGCTCTCTCTCTCCCCCTCCCTCTCGCTCCCTCTCCCTCTCAAATAAATCTTAAGAAAGAAAGAGGGGCTCCTGGTGGCTCAGAGGGTTAAGCCTCTGCGTTCGGCTCAGGTCATGATCTCAGGATCCTGGGATCGAGACCCATGTTGGGCTCTCTGTTCAGCGGGGAGCCTGCTTCCCCTCATTCTCTGCCTATTTGTGATCTCTCTCTCTCTCTCTCTCTGTCAAATAAATAAAACATTTTTTTAAAAAACAAACGTTTAAAAAAAAAAGAAAGAGAGGGAGGGAGGGAGAGAGAAAGGAAGGAAGGAACGAACAGTTCAGTCTTGTTTGGTTCCTTTATAGGGCTTGACTGGAGCGCTAGCCAGTCACTCCCGAAGGGGCTTGACAACAAGCGTAGCACGTGCTGGGCACACGTGAGGCCGTCACCGATGACACCCTGTGACCCTCCTGTGGGAGACCTCGCCATGCTCTCGTTCCAGCTCCCTAGCCTGGCCCTGTTTCCGGCCTCCCTGCCTTCACCCCGGGGCTTGGCCACCACTTCCCCAGCCCACTTACACCCCACATGATTAGACTGGTCTTGCTGAAGCACGGCTTGGAGACAAGACTCCCTTACAAGTTCTGGATCGACTTCCTCTTGTCGCGTGGCAGGAAGCCTCGACTCTCACGGCCCCACAGACTGGCTGCGTGTGGGCCATCGAGCCTTCTCCGCTGTTGTTTGCATCCCCCCTCCTTGGTGTTAGTCAATTAAACCTAGACTGTGAAGGGGCATGGTGCACGCTCTCCGTGCTGCTCCACATCAGCCGCACTCATCCTTCAAGTTTCTCTTGTTCCTGCAAACTCTGGATTCCCTTCCTCCCGGAGCCCTCGGCCCTGCTTTGTCGTGGTTACCCTCGCTTGCATCTCATAGTCCCAGTTAAACCTGGAGGACCCACGAGGACAAGCTTGATGTCTGACTTCTCTTTGTCTTCTCTTAAAGCATCTAGCACAGGCCTTACCTAGAGTAGGCACAAAAATAATTACCAAATGAAAGGGCAAAGAAAGCCCTAGGTGTATGACTTTAAGGTGTTTTCTTTGATCCTATTCGGTCATGAGGACACCTACTTCATGCGGGAAAAGTGGGCTGAGGGGTTGCTGCCACCTAAGTGCATAAGCAGGCCCGGCTGGTCCTCGAGACAGCCCCAGAGGTAGGTCCTCCCCGGTGTGGGGAAGAGAAGGGGGTAGAGCTTGCCACCAGGTGTTGAACTCGGTCCTGGGTGTTAGTTACCTCATTTGAGCCTCAGAACAACTTGATGGTGGGAACTAGCTCATTTTATTCCTGCTTTTTATGAAAAGTATGTGTAGCTCAAAGGAGGTAAGTTCCTTGTCACTTCTAAGACAAACAGCTGACGGTCTGTCTCTACCTTGACCAAAGCAAAAAGTTCTTGGGGAGTTTTTCTGGAGCCTATTTAATGTTGGTGTTTCCTGCCTCACATATGGTTCTGCCTGTAGCGGGCTCAGCCGGCACCTTGTTGGGCACACAGCCAGCCGCAGGCCATGTTGGGGCTGACTGGGTCAGAGCAGGTCGGGTTCTCTCTCTGCCAGGTGCTTTCTGGGTCTTGATCTCCTGGCCTATCAGGCTACAGAACCTGCTAATGAGGAGGGTGAGGCTGGATTTCCCTCCTGCTGCCTGCTCGCCTCCGGCCTAGCTACACCCTGGGGCCTCCTCAGGCACCCCAGCCTGTTCTTCTTTATGGCTGGTTGCCCTGCTCACCGTAGCTGCCCCACCATGAAACCGCAGACATGTCCTACCGACGTGTCCTACCCAGCCCCTAGGAGAGCAAAATCCATTGTTTCCAGTAACAGCAGATTGTCCTGTCCGCCTCTTCTTGCTGAGCGTCCTCTGATTTCTTCCCAAATGCCTCTACTCCAGGAGACGTCCACTCTGCTATCGCAGTCTGGGGAATCCGATGCGTCTTCAGGGAAGCTTGATCTTCAGCCTTGCTCCTGGGGTCTTCTTTGCTCAGTGTCAGTCTGTCTGAAGATGTTTAGGCCTGGGACTTGAGGAAGGGAGTATACCGAAAGGAGGTGTCTTTCCCCTTGTGGGAGGGCTAGACCTGTATGGATGGATCCTCCCTTGGAAAAATGTCCAAGTATGTGTAATATTTAACGAGAGGGCAGGGCCGGTCATCCTGACTCCAGTCTGAGCCTGTTGACTGAGAAGAGGCTCCCACCCTTCCTTTCGTTCAACAGATATTTACTGAAAGTTCTTCCAAGCAGGGTTTCTGGTTGCAGACAACAAAAACTCTCTCTGCTTAACTTAAGAAGAGAGAGACTCTGTATTGGAATTAAACCTGATAGCTAACAGAATCAACAGGAAGGCTGGAGAACCAAGCTCCAAAACCAAAAGGAGCCATGGAATTGGGGCCACAGAAGCAATCTGCTGTCAGTGTAATAATTTCACCCTGGCCTGTGGCTTTGCTGAGCCCCAAGAACTGCAGTCCCAGGAGGGGGATGTGACAGGCACATCTAGGTCGCCTTTCCATGCGTGTGTGCCTAGGAAAGGGCATGTCTCTCCCCTTTGGCTTCCTTACTGGGAGGACACACCCTGTTTCCCACCAAGACTCACGCAACCAGGAATGCCCCCTCAAATAGGAATGCATTTGAGATGATGACCAGCTAAAAAAAAACAGTCGTCAACTGCACGAGCATCTTGGGATTGAGCGTCGTAGAGTCGGACCCTGAAATACACAGATGAATAGGGCTTGTTTCCTGCCACTGCAGAGCTCGAGGTGTCCAGAGGGTTCCTATGCAATGGGTGGGGTTAGCTGTGATCACCAAGGGAGCCACAAGGAAGGGCACCCTACCACCAAAAGATGACCCCCAGTGAACAGCTGTGGGACCATCCACTGAGGTATAGACCACAGAAAAGTTAAGAGACTTGAAGTGAAAGATGGTATCACGTGGGTGTCTACGCTCCATATGGCTTTGACGAGGGAAGCTGAGTGACCAGGTTACATCCAGGGCTGTCACAGAAATGGGAGCCAGGTCCCAGGCTTTGCCATGGCCCTGTGCATAGCAGGGTTCCTTGTTGAGTAGAAGATGGCTGGAAACAAAACTTGACTGCCTACCCCTAACCTTGTGTTTCAGAGCCCTGATGCATGTGTGGTCTTCATTAGTTACCCACCAGTGCCTTGAAATGGAGGTGGTGGTGTGGCATGCTATGTCCAAAGGGCATCTGACCCCTGTGGCTGCTGTCCGGGGCTGAACTCCATCCTCCATCCCTAGCCCGGCCAGTGGGCTCCAGCCTGGCACATGGCAGCCTTTCCTCAGAAGAGCTGGGCATCTCTCAGAGCCAGGGGCCTCAGGAAGCTACGAGCACCCACCGGGGGCTGCTTGTTCCTTTCCGCCTTTCAGGGCAGCCCCCCAGCCAGTACAGTGGTGGCGCCACATTCATGCCTGTGGTCTCCCATCAGGTGACACTGCTGAGCGTGGAGATGACTGCACTGAAGGAGGAGAGAGACCGACTCAGAGTGACATCTGAGGACAAGGAGCCAAAGGAGCAGCTCCAGAAGGCCATCCGGGACCGCGATGAGGCCATTGCAAAGTGAGTGGGCATGGCTTGTCGAATTTTACTTGATTCACAAGCAACGTGAGTATATGCTCAGTTTTAAAAGTGAAATCCTACAGAAGACGACACAAGTGGAAATGTTTCCCTGCTACCCCTCTCACACCCAGTCTGGTTCTTCTCCCTAGAAAGATGCCACTGTGGGAGGTCAGGTGTGTGTTCCCTACAGATCTTTTTCCAGTGTGTGTGCAGCTGTACATGCAGTATAGTTGTTTGGGTTTTTTAAGTATCTATGGGACGATGCTTTACGTCTCTTTTATATCTTAGCTTTATATCTTAGCTTTCCAATTTCATTATCTAGATCTACCTCAACTTCTTTATTTTGAAGGTTCTTTTTTAGGGGAGCTTTCATTACTTTTTATAATGGATATTTTCAAACATACACAAAAGTAGAAAAAAATATGATGAATCCCTACCTACTTGTCTTTTGGTTTCAACCCTAATCGGCATATGGCTGACTGTTTCATCTCTGTCCTCACCTACTTCATTCCCCTCCCTGCTGGATTGTGTGGAAGCAAATCACAAGATCCCTTTTCTCATCCATAAACACTGTAGTGTAGATTCTACCAGATAAAGACTCTTTCTAGAAAACATACACCAGAATAAGGTTGTCACACTTGAGAAAACTTACAGCAATTTGCTAATATTATCTAATAACCAGTTGGCCCATAAATGTCTTTTTATAATTGATTAGAATCAGCCTCCAAAGTCCACAGACCCGACCCCATCTAATTGTGCACCTAAGTCCCGCCCCACCTTTTTCTTTTTTTATTTATTGAAGAAACTGATGAGTTGTCTCCTAGAGTCTGTGCGCATTCTGGGTCTGATTCGTGCTCAGAGTGTCATTCAGCAGTTTTCTCTCACCTGTATTCCCAGTCAGATGAGTCATATTTTAATAGTGTTTGGGGTTTTCTTTAGCAGCGAAGAAATGCATTCTCTTACATTCAAAATAATTTGGAAGTGTATAGGCAAACAAAACGTACTCACATATTCCCCGTCCCCCTTCAAATGATTCTTTGTCATGCAGTCAGTCTGCCCTCTTCACCACGAGGAGATAAAAGGTACTGGGAATCTGTCTGCTCATGGGGCGCTTTGCAACATGTTCATAGCATCCATGTCACTTTACTGCTCACAGAACGCTTCATCCTTTAATCCTCCCAGCCATAGCAAGAATTAAAATTTCTAACCCCAGTTTTTACAGATGAGGAAACCGAGGTACTTTCCCCAGTTCCACAGCCAGCGGTGATCACTGGCCTCCACATCAGGTTTTGTGACCCCTGTTCCCACATCGTTTGCCCTTGCCACACAGGCTGCTTGTCAGCAAACTAAAAGGAGCCCATTTGAAACAAATTTTAAATAGATATTGTATACCTTTTTAAAAAAGTAATAGGACACAGTTTAATTTCTGACTTTAAAATCCCCCACGCCTTTCCCCTTCTTACTTCTACACACACTTGTCCTCTCCCTTCTGCTAGCTCTCTAATCATCTTAGCATCTCCATTGTGTAGTTTTACCTTTTGGTCCCCTTTCCTGTCTGGCCAGGACCTCCTGTGAGGCTGACTGACAATTTCCAGTTTGTTTAGGAAGTGTCCTCGTGAACCCAGGCCTCTCTGCCGCTGGATTCCTGGTGAATGTTTGAGTCATAGTTAAGACCTGAATAGCACCGGAAGTATTTTGGAGTGGAAGCATACTTCCATGAATAACAAAGGGTGAAATTGTGTCATCCAGTTAGGGAATAAAATGTTAAAAATAAGGCGCTAATTGTGGAAGGCTGTTGGGAATAAAAAGCAGAATGCGGTTAGAAGTAGAGAATGGCTGGTCACCTCTCAGCTAGACAGGCTCTGACCGTATTCCGCCATCAGCTCAGGAGGTGGGAGTACAACCGGAGAAAGTGCCAGGGTGCAGGAGAGAAGAAGAAACAAGTTGTCTAGTCGCTTCCCTTAAAATAAATAGAACCTAACTCTGACATATCGGGGACCGAGGAGGCCAGCAAGTCTCCTTGAAACCTTGAAATTGGACGCCTTTGCCTTTTGCCAAAGGAGGCCCAGTGAACGTCCTAGTGTGTGAGCGAGCTGATGAGCAGACTCGCTCCCGGAGTAATTAGAGTTCTGCAGTGACGCCTCGTGTCTTTCTTGGACCTTACAGAATAAGGCTGGGGCTGAGGGCGGGGGTTAGATTACTCCAGCAGGCTCGCTCTTTTTCTGTGCCTTAGAAATTAATTAAATTCCTGGTATAAAGAACTGAGACAGAAGACCTAAAGAATCCTTTAAATGTGGGGGAAGCACACTTTGCATAGGACCTTAAGGGCTTTGGGGTTTTTTTTAAGGATTTTATTTATTTAATTGACACAGAGTGAGATCACAGGCAGGCAGAGAGGCAGGCAGAGAGAGAGGAGGAAGCAGGCTCCCTGCTGAGCAGAGAGCCCGATGCTGGCCTCGATCCTAGCACCCTGGGATCAGGACCTGAGCCAAAGGCAGAGGCTTTAACCCACTGAGCCACTCAGGCGCCCAGGGATCTTAAGGGTTTTACAAGATGCTTTCATACACATCAACTCTGAATCTCCATCCTGACTGCACTTTAGACTCATCTGGGGAACTCTGCGGATGCCAGGGCCCTCTCCAGAACAATTCAGTCTGAATCTCCTAGTTTGGAGCTACTTCTTTAAAAAGTGTCCCCGTACCCCACCCCGTGATTCTGTTGCATAGTCAGGAGTGATAACCCCCAGGAAAAATAACTTTCTCACTGGGCTACAAAAACCTTAAGGTGTTCTTTATCCGCACAGTAGTGAGTTTCAGAAAAGCTAAATAACAGTTTCCTTGCCTACAGGTAAAAGGCCCTCTCACTAAAAGCAAAAATCTGGGGCTAGCATTCTGCCTCACAAGAAAAGGAGTCCGTTACTAGTGGTTTCATTTAAATAAGGAATTCTTCTAGCCCTTTGAGATACTACTTTTTTTTTTTTTAAAAGATTTTATTTATTTGACAGAGAGAAACACAGCTAGAGAGGGAACAGAAGCAGGGGGAATGAGAGAGGGAGAAGCAGGCTTCCCGCCGAGCAGGGAGCCCGATGTGGGACTCGATCCCGGGTCTCCAGGATCATGACCTGAGCCGAAGGCAGTCGCTCAACCAACTGAGCCACCCAGGCGCCCCGAGATACTACTTTTTAAAAATTCTGATTACTGTATCGATCAGCGGCCTCTGCAGCTTAGCTCTCCTGGCCTGGGGTCTCTCGTGAATGAAAAGCACTGAGATTCTCTGCTGAGCAGACCTTCTGTGGGGTGCAGTTGTAGGTTGGAAAGGGGCAGTTTGCAGGAGGGAAGGGGAACCCCCTGCGAGCCCGGCTGCACATCTGCTGCCAGACCTTCGCCCCTCTGCCCGGAGGCCTTGCTCAGCACATTCCGAGGTCTCCGGGCTTCTCGTGGCGCCACCTGCCGGGAGACGCCCTGAAGCTCAGGAGGCTGCGGCTGTCTCCCGAGCCAGGGCTTTGCGCGGCGGTTCCCCGACTGCGGGGGTGGCGGCCGGGCGTCCATGGCAACCGGTGCCGCGTGAGGATTTCCGCCGGGTGCCGGCAGCCAATGGCAGCGGGCGTGACAGGGCAGCCTGAGGCGTCTGAGACGCTGGCGCTAATTGGGCGGCCTCTGCTGTCCCCTCAACCGCAATGCGGCGCTCGGACAAGGTGATGCCAGGTGTCCGCATGGCTACTCTGGGAAAGGCGGGCGGGGTGCCGTTCTGCCGCCCTGAGGTGTCAGCGGAGGTGACTCATGTCAGACTTGAGGCCGGAAAGGATGTGCTGGTCCCGCGGTGGCCCCGAGCGCCTTACCCCCACCTGCCCCGCCTCCCAGCAGCGCTCAGCTTGCTGCCGCGGGCGGCCTCTCCAGGCGGGTCCTCCAGCCACCCTTGGGACGTGCACGTTGGTCGCTGGCCCAGTACGTGGGGCAGTTTTGCTTTGCTGTTTCAAATGCAAAAGGCAGTCGATGACAGGGCAGCAGGGCAGCCATGTGCCTCCCTGGCAGATGCTGCTCAGTCCCTCACACCTTCTATTCCCGTACTGCCACCCCTGAAAAGACTTTAATTTCCTTTTGCATTAATTTAGGAATGTTGGATAAGGCAAACAGTAATATATGCAACATATTAAAATATGAAAATACAAAATGCAGAAGTGTATGGGAGCCCATCACTGATCAGAGATAGCTAAGTAGACATCGTTGTGTATGACCTTTAAGTACACACAGGCAGTTTTCCCTTTATAAAGCTAGCATCATACCAGACCTTGTGTTTTTCTCCACTCAGCATACATTGTATTTCCCTACTGTCTGTGAATAATGACTATTCAGTGTCATGATTGTTACTGGCGACTGTGTTCCATCACATAATTTACCACCAGTGTCCTAGTTGTTGGCGACTATGATTAGCTAGGCTGTGATCACCACCACTGTGTGACTACTTTTGCACATCTGTGTATCTTGAGGACACATCCCTTAAGTAGGGGGAGGTTGCTGTGAAAAGGAGGCACTGGGAGAACAAGGTCTTTACTTCCCATGGGGACTGGTCTTTTTGGGGAAGGATTAGCATGTTAGTGCCCTGTGAGGCCTTTGATGCCCTCTGGGTTCCAGTCCACCTTTATGCCCCTCCCTGAGCCCCCACTTCATCTGTGAGATGGGGAGGACGGTCCCTTCACCTACATGTTGTTAAAACAGTTGACACAACGGACGTGAACCCACGCTGGGAGCTTTTCAGCCCTCTGCAAGTAACATCCTAGTTACTGTCACGGTTCTAATGTGTGAGCTTGGTCAGAGCCTGCTTCCTCATCCTGTGGACTCCTGGTGCCCCAGGTAAAGAATCAGATGCCTCTGGTACAAGGTGTCCATATGCTCACCCTGGCTTGTGTTTTCAGGAAGAATGCTGTGGAGTTGGAACTCGCCAAGTGCAAGATGGACATGATGTCTCTGAACAGCCAGCTGCTGGACGCCATTCAGCAGAAACTGAACCTCTCACAGCAGCTTGAGGCTTGGCAGGTAAGGAGATTCCTGAGACCCAGGGCAAGGGATGACGAGGCTCTAGGAGGAGTCACTGAACCCAGGCACAGTATAAGGAGGATTTGTCACTAGAGGGTCCCCTGCACGTGGGCGAGCAAAGACCCGCCTTCACCGGGTGAGACCCAGAGGCTGTGCCTGCTCAGTCCCCAGGGAAGAAGGCCTGTCCTTTCTCCCAAGTGGTGGACCCCAGGCTGGGCCATTTAGGGCTATGGTGACCTCCAAGTTTGGAGCAGGGGCTTTATTTGGCTGGGCAGCTCCACTCTGTTTAAATTAGTTGGAAAGAAGTAGCTGTTAACATGAAGGGCCCCGAAGCCCTACCTGGCGGGACAAAAAGTCACAGCTGGACGTATGTAGCTCCGCAGCCCCTGGACCGCCAGCACCCGCCGCCCTTCCCTTTCTCAAAGACCCGCTTCCTTTTTCCAAAGAGGACTCCCCCGGGAGAAAATGAGTCCATGCGTCCTCTCTAGGACCATCTTCCCAGTATAGTCGGCCTGCTCCATCGCAAGCCCCAGCTTGGCTCCCCACTGGGCCAAACTGTACTTGCTTTTTTGTTAATGAGATTCAGATCGGACAATTTCAGGATATGGGTGTAGCCATTCGTGTCTCTCCTCACGAAATCTGAAGCAGACAGATGAAAAGCCCCCTGCCAGTGAGCAGGTTAGCAGTCGCCATTCCTCTAAGGGCCCAGCTGGCCCCTCTCCCCCACCCCCACGCCCCAGGATATAGTCCCTGGCTCCTGGGCTCTGGCCCACCACCAGCTGCCGGTCCCCAGCTTACTGCCCATTCTTCTCTCTTCTCTCCTGGCTACAGTTTGCTTCCTCAGGGCTTTTTACTATCTGGCTCCTTTGGTTTCTGATCTAGTGGCCTTTCTCAGTTCCCGCATCAACAGCTTTAGTTGTACACCCCTCCTGCCTTTGAGGTGAGATCAAGCCCCCATTCCACCCACCGTGTCCCTCACTGCCATCGCCGTGCCGCCCCCGCCTTTCCATGGCCCACCGTGTTGTGTGTGCCGGAGTCCAGCGTCATCTTTGTGCAGTGTGTGCCGTGCCATCCCCCGCCCTGCGTCTCCCGCCGCCGCCACCCAGGACTGGCAGGCTAGCCTGTTTCTGGCTGCCTCGCCCCTGGTTTCTTGGTGCTCCCTCATCACTGGGGTCCTTTGCCCACAGAAGTACTGGTAGGTGTGGAATTCTAAGCAGCTCACGCCTGCATGTGTATGAAGTTCTAAAGGATTTATTTTGTGGGCTTACCCTGATGATGTTAAGGTATAAAAGATGCTGTCTGCAGTGGGCACTCTGAAAGGGTTTCTTTCCGAACGAGCTTGTTTCATTACTAGTGCTGCATGTAACGGACTTTATTGAGCAGGTCCTAAGCACAGGGCGCTGTGCCCAGGATTTGGCACTGGGACCTCGGAGGTAGAGAGCATGTCCCCTACTTCCGTGAGGAGGAGGAGAGGTACTGGAAGGGAGCTGAGTGGAAGGAAAGAGGAAAAGAAGGCAGGAGAGCAGGCCATGAACAAGGAAGGGAGCAGCAGGAGGGCCACATTGCTGCTTGCTATTAAGGTGCAGGGTAAGGAAGTCCCTTTGTTTCACACAGAAACCTAGAGTGACAGGAGCGTGGGTGTGAGTGCAGGTGGTGACGAAGGTGGGGGGCGCCAGCCCCACTTCCTGCCCTTGGCGGGTGGCTGCCCGCGCACAGCCCTCGCTATCTGGCACTGAAGCAGGACACGATCAACTGGCTTGCCCCAGAGGTTAAGCCAGCGTTTGGGGTCTTGAGCAGGGCATCCCAGAGCCCGCTGAGTTTAGGGGTGAAGGCACGGGGCAGATGCTGGTTCTGTTCCTGCTGTTAGCTAGACCGCTCTTCCGAGGCCCGGAGCAGTGACTTTCATACTTTGTGAGTAGCAGACCAGCTTTGCCAAGTAGAGGCTTGTGCAGAGTTGGGAGCTGACCCCTAGGAAGGAGAGAGGGTACAGCTGCTTGCAAGGCAGCCGAGGTGAGGACATTTGCTAGGCAACCTTAGCAGATTGGGGAAAAGTACCCTGTGAGGAGGCCAGGGATGCCTGTGCCCTGAGCCGCAAGCAGGAGCCATGGCAGCAGACGCAGCATGTGTGCTTGGCCGTGGGCGAGGGCAGGGCCAAGGGAGCCTGTGTCCCTGCTGTGCGGGGCTGCCAGCGGTACGTGGGCACCCGCGATGCAGGCAGGTAGAGCCTGCGGGGGCAAGGGCGCAGGGAGGGGCGCAGGAGCAGGGCAAAAAAGGCCAGTCCCAGGCAAGGCCGGGGTGGAGACCGGATATCAGCTCCGGCCTGCCCTCCTCCGGACTTGTAAGGACAGAGCATTTGTGGAGTCAGCCAAGGAGCTGATGCTGGCGGGAAGCCCCAAGCCCTGTGGAGGCAGAGGCGTCCAGGCATCGTGTCTACACTTGCTTTCGTGGTCAGCCATTCAGCCATCTCATCCCATCTTCATCTCGCGTCCTTCTGGCACTGGCCGCTCCCACCCCCCACCCCGGGCTGCAGCCCCTACTCAGCCTCTCGCTCTGCCCTCCGCAGGATGACATGCACAGGGTCATTGACCGGCAGCTGATGGACACGCACCTGAAGGAACGGAGCCGGCCTGCTGCAGCCCTCTCCAGGGCCCATGGCGCAGGGCGTGGGGACGAGCCCAGCACCACCGAAGGCAAGCGGCTCTTCTCATTCTTCAGGAAAACTTAGGTCGGGAGGAGTCAGGCCAGCAAGGATGGGTGGACCCCAGGTGACTGGACGGGGTGTGTACAAGGGCCCAGCACACCGCGCTTGCATACGAGGGCTCCCCTGGGCCAGCTCAGCAGCTGCACTGCCCACCCACACTGCGGCGCAGTCGTCCAGAAGGGCCTACGTGGCCTCTGACGGCTGCCCTTGACGGAGGGACAGGCAGGAGCCCTCTCCCCACTGCCAGGCCATGCCTGCCCTGGGCTTTCCTGGATCCACTGCTGAGATGGGCTCAGGCCCCTCAGGTTCTGTCACATGGGCGCAGCGGATCGCAGCCCACCCCACCCACCCCTGGGTGGCTCCCACGTCCTACCCCGGGCACTGCTGCCCTCCTGTTTTGGAATACAGGCCATCTGTGTATGCCTCGGGAGGCTGTCACAGCCTCCAACTGGCCTGAGCTTGGGGGGGGCGGGGTTGCTAGTCCTCTGGGACAGCAGGTCCAAGGCTGTGCCTCCACCTGTTCCCCGGTCTCTGGCCCAGGGAGGAAGGAAGGGGGAGGCGGCTCCTTACCCACGTGCACGCACCTCTGCCTGGACTACCTCTCTGGCAGGAGGCCCAGCCTGCGGGGCCTCATGGGCCAGGCCTGTCCTCTTGCATTTGGCCACTGATGGGCTCTCCTGGGGCTTGACCGTCGCCATCCCAACGTCAGGAGGAAGGGCCCTACCCCCCGCCCGTGTTCTCCCTCCCTGACCTCCAGGGCCGCTGTGTTTCAGGGGCCCTCTGCAGGTGTTAGCCCTCCAGTCCTTTCCCCTTCACGGGGCCGGAGCTGGAGGGGGCTGCTCCTCTTCCCACGGCCCCCTGCTCCCCTCACACTTACGAGTTCTGGGTTCAGCCAAGCGAGTCCAGGCCCCAGAATGGCCCCAGAGGGGTCTGCAGGCAGCCACCTCCACCTCGAGGGCAGCATAGGCACCACAGGACGGGCGCCACCAGATACTGCCCCCCAGGCCCGCAGAGGGTGAACCCTGCACCTGCTTCTGCCCCTTCCTCAGCCATTCCACCTCTCTGCTGAGGCCCGCACTCAGAGGCACCCCGGGCTGAGCCAGCCCGCAAGCTGCTTTACAAAGGGTCAGCTCCCTCCCTCCCACGGGAAAAGCACAGCAGGGATGAGCGGAAAGAATGTACCTATAGATGTGTACATACCACAGTGCTGTAATTTTGTATGTATCAATCCTGTAAATACATGTACGGATTTTATAATATACATATTATATATAAATCTATAAAGGCATATTTTTAGAAAAACAGCGCACCACTGCTTCTTTTGAAAATAGTCTAAAAATAAATTGAATTTCTACAGAGCTTCCTGCCTCAATCATTGGAGAACCAAAGGGCTTCTAGTCAGACTGCACCTTCTAGCTCTGAGCCAGCAGCTCTGAAGGGACAGCCGTAGGGAGTCCCTCCCGCCTCTGGGAGGTCACCTCTTCTCTCGGTACCCAGTGAGTGGATTCAGCCAGGAAGAGGGGCACCGGGATGCCCTGGCTGGTGCAGGCATCCTGTCCAGAGTAGTGCCCTGGGGCCTGCCTCCACCCCCGCCCCGGCCCCAGGCACTGTGCCAGCCCGGCTTCCCACGCCCGGAGCAGGCCTCCAGCCTGGCAGGAACTCAGAGCCAGAGAAAAGTCACTGCAGGCAAAGCTTCCACTGCATCCTTCCGGCCATGCAGAGCATAAACACGGCACTTCCCCTGGCATCTTACCACATGTGCTCCCGACCTCTGCCGCGAACCAGAGGGGAAGCTCAACCCGGACCAACCTGTTGTGGCGAAAACAAACGGCTTCTCAAAGTGTCCCTGGGCCTGGGCAGGCACCTGGGCTGGACTCAGACCAGAACAAACAGGAGCTGATGCCATGGGTGGGAAGAGGGCAGGCCCACCCAGAGCACAGCTGGAGAGAGGAAATAGACCCTGGAAGAAAATTTGGCAGCTTGAACCTTTATTTTTAGTATTTTTTTAAAAAGCATAATTAGAAACTTTCAATACAGAAATAATCCTAGCAAACCATTTAAAAGTTTTGTTGTTCGACGGGAATTTCACATCAGGTCCACCAGGATGTCAGTCCAGCCCTGAGTCCCCCCCACCCCCACCCCCCATTCATGCGTGTAACACTCAGTGGGACAGGCACACTGTCGTCACCCAAATCCCCCACCACCTGGGTGTGAATATCCAGCTGCCAGAACCGCAGTGTCTTCTGGCCTGGGCTGGGAACCTCCAGGACCCCTTCCCCTTATTGCTTGAATTTGCAAGCACTGCCACACTGATGTCACGTGAACGCTCAGAGTTGAATATGCTGCCCGCCCAGGAGTCTCTAGCTCTCCGCATCCTGCCCAGGACCTGAGGTCACCCAGCACAGCCCTGAGGACGGAGACCACACCTGCGCCCCTGGCCCCCAACCAGTAAGACAATGCCTGTCGGCTGGCCCCACGGCCGCCCTCCCAGCGCCGCTTCCCCAGGCCCAGAGCTCCCCCACCTCTTCCGGCGGCCCCAGGGAAGCCGTGTTCACAGAGAACCACAGGCTTTTGGCAGTCTGGGGAAGTGGAGACACCGGTCAGAAGAAACCCATAGTTTTTACTGATTAAAAACCCACCAACAGTGTTAACATGGAAAATCTGCAGTGTGATCTGTGATGTGATTGTCCAATCAGGGCTTTGCCTGGAAATCACCTAGGAAAGGAAATCTAACAAAACACATCATGGTGTAGAAATAAATTACTCCCAGGTTACGTGATCCTTTTAGGGGAAAGGTGAATGATGAAGTGTCCCAAGGGGGACGGTAATCAAGTGCAGATGACCCTGGCTTTTTCCTCCAGGGGACCAGGGTCAAAGCTGCTGGCTCCCAGCCCCGGCTGCCATTCCCACCTGCTAAAAAATCCTGCTGCCTTTGTACTAAAATAGTTCTGTCAGCACTCCCAGGCTCCCTGCGGCTCACGCCTAAGGCGGCGCCCCCACAGTCCCAAGGCGCCTGGCACCCACTGCTCACACTCGGAGACCCAGGCGCTCCGTGGAAATCCCTAGGCTGACGTCGACAAGTGTGGGAGACCCATTCTCCTTTCCCACCCAGAAACGGCCAGGAAGGCAAGGCTGCTCTGCCAAGAGCCCAGCCCCACAATGACAGGAAGCCATTCGAATTTTCTAAAAACACAGGACCCGAAGTGGGGAGGCCACAACCGTTTACTGCTGTGCCAACCAAACCTCAGGAAGAGAAAGTGTGAGGACCTTAATTCATTTGATTTGGCTTCGTTTTCTTTATGTGTTAAAATAACTCTCCGCAGGGCCCCTGCATGCCCCCACCCCGGCACAATCATACCCCCCTACCTTTCTGTTGTAACTGAAACAGGCTGGTATAAATTAAAAGCCATGGTTTCCCTGGGTTTGTAGTTCAGAGGCATCTAGAAGGCAGGACAAGAAATCTGGTGACCAAAGGCAGGAGCAAGTCTTCCCGTAAGCCAGAAGGCTAAGCCTCTAATGGGAACCCCCAGGCCTACCTCAAGGCTGGCTTTCCCCCAGCTGCCGGATGGTGATGGGGGCAGGGACAGGTGGAGAGGGAAGGGAGCCGGGCTGGGAGGGGACACAGCACAGGCCCCAGAGAGAGTGGAGACCCTACATCCCAGGGACAGAGGCCACGGCCTGGAGGAGAGAACAAGTAACACGGAAGGCCTGCTCCACCAGCCCAGGTTGGCAAAAAACGTGGCTAGAACTCGATCCTGTCTCCTCGGGAAGCCGCTGGCCGCAGGACTGAACAGGGAGGGGCAGGGACGGGAGGGTCTACTGCAGCAGGCTGGCATTACGGAGGCAAAAGCCAGAGCAGGCCGAGGGTGATGCGGCTGGTTAAAGCAATATACATATGTACAAACTCTGGTTAATCAGTCCGCTCGGCCGGCCGCATCCTCGCCGGGCCCAGGTGCCTTGGCCGGGGGGCAGGGGCACCAGAAGGGAAGGGCAGGTCGTCCAACACCTTCTTGGCACTCAAGGGGGGAGGGGAGGAAGTGCCGACGGCGCCTCCCGATAGAAAAACGTGGAGAGAATTCTTTAAATAACGGCACGAAACTGAGCCTGTCCCCGAGGAGCCCCGCGGGCCTCGGGCCGGGGAGTGGCCGCAGTGCAGTCTCTGCAGTGGGCTGGAGGGGGGGCATTAGCAGCAGCGTTTCTTTCGTTTACTGTTCTTCGTGAGCTTCACCACATCGTTCTGTTGCTGCTGCTGCTGTTTGGCTAAGTTGTCCTTCTTGGCTCGGAGGACCAGCTCTGTGATGCAGTTGAACATCTGTGAGGACGAAGGGGACGGGGTGGGCCTCAGACCCGGCGCGGGGCCACCTCCACCCGCCCGCTCGGCTGCCGCCCTGGGCCCCGCTGCCTATCTGCTTTTTCTACCAGTGAGAGCTCTTTGTGCGTATGTCCTCAAACCCTTTCCAAAAGGGGCTGGTCAATTCTAAAGGTCAAAAAGGAACAACGGGGGCGCCTGGGTGGCTCAGTTGGTTAAGCGACTGCCTTCGGCTCAGGGCATGATCCCGGAGACCCGGGATCGAGTCCCACATCGGGCTCCCTGCTCGGCGGGAAGCCTGCTTCTCCCTCTCTCGCTCCCCCTGCTTGTGTTCCCTCTCTGGCTGTGTTTCTCTCTGTCAAATAAATAAATAAAATCTTTAAAAAAAAAAAAAAAAAAAAAAAAGGAACAACGTGAAAGCCCCATGAGCTGTGTCTTACGGAATTCAAGCTCAGGGATTTTTCCAGGCTTTCTTTTTAAAAAAAGACCAAAAACCTCTCCAGCTGGAATCTTCAGACAAGATAAAGGGTGCCCCTGCTCTGGTGACGGGCCAGAGGGACCCAGAGCATGCCCACTCCACATCACATCACTGCACATCCTGCCTAAAACGTTCCCCAGACCGCACTCCAAAATGTCCCTGCAGTGCCAGGGTCCAGTGGAATTCCCCCCGCCAACCCACCCACAGTCCTCTCCTCCCCTTGGCAAGGAAAGGTATCAAGCACCTGACATCTGTTTCACTTACTCCTCACAACGCAGGAGGCACCCTGACCTACAGAAGGAACAGGTGCAACCTAGACAGATGAAGTCACCACCCAAGGTCACACAGAAAGGCCTGTCCGGTGATCCCAGCCTGACTCCGAGTCACCTGGGCTCCCTGTCACTGTGCAGTGGGGTGTCCAGGATGCAGGGGGGATCCTGGCTTCCCTGGGTCTCCAGACTCCACACGCTGTGGGGCAGGACTCACCCAAAGCTATGAGCATGGCCTGCCTGGGCTTGTGGCAAAAGCCCCCCTTTTCTCCCACAGTCTCACAGCTACTTCCCAGCAGGCCTAGCAGAAGGGAGGCTGCTCTACGGGAGACACATCTCCCCAAGAGCCTCTGGGGGGCATGCAGCAGGTGCCCACCTGAACTCTGGGGGCCATCGGGAAGCAACCACACTGTCTGCAGGGAAAGTCTTGAGAGCAGGAAGAGGTAATGGGTGGGGGCCCAGGAGGGCAGTGAGGCTGAAGACTGAGCGGGAACCCTGTGTGGCTGGGCCGTGGGATGTGTCTCAGTGGGACTTGGCCTCTTACCAGTTGGGTGACCAGCCTCAATTTGGAACCTCAGGTCAGAGGACTATTGAGATATGAGCTAACACCTGCAAAAGGCCTAGCGCGATGCCTGGCACCCAGCAGGCCCCAAGAAACAGCAGTTACTAGGAGATTTTCTGTCAGCCACCCAGATGCTCTGGCACAGGCTAGACATTGAGAGAGGAGGTCTGTGGCGGCGGGACAGAGCTGGACCCCACTCCCTCCCGTGCCCCTGCTGGGGCCCAGGACTCACCTCTTCCACATTGACGTTCTCCTTGGCGCTGGTCTCAAACAACTGGATCCCCATCTGCCCTGCGAATTTGTAGGCATCTTCTGTTTCCACCACCTTCCGCTCAGGGTCATCATTCTTATTCCCCACTTCAAAGCAAAGCAAAGTCAGCCCAGCCCTGCAGAAGCACCCCCCCTGCCACCCTCCAGGCCACTGTCCCCACCCCGGGGGGGGTCCAGCCTCACCTAATATTCGGCACACATCATCACAGTTTTGGTTGATTTCATGAAGCCACCGCTTGACATTGACGAAGGACTCCGCACTGGTGACGTCATAAACCACGATGACCCCGTGGGTCCCCCGATAATACCTACAGGATCAGGATCTGTGTCAAAGCTTCAGCCTAGACAAGAGTAGCCCCTTCCCTGAGACCGACAGCCGTCAGGGAGACCGATGATGGGCACGAGCTGTCGTGCACGAGACCTCCCAACTCTCCATCTGACCCTGGCCGGACATCCTGGAACAATGCCCTGGCCAGGACGCTCGGCGGCGCTGCTGTTCATGCTTGTCCCCAAGGCGCCAGTGACGAGGGAGCGGCCCTGAGGTAGCCAGTCAAGTTGTTCGAGTCTGCCACGGCCTGAAACGCCTCTGAAGTGCTTGTTTTAGGTTTAAAATGCAAGTAATTTTCGTACTTGATGTTCTACTATCAGTGGCTTTGTTTTAACATTCAAAGAATTTTTCTCTTCAAACCGCTTAGTAAGTACTAGGCCATTCCAAAAAGACACCAGTTGTGAAGCCCCGCCAACGTGTCATTCACGCCACTGGGGGCAGGTGGACCCTTCCCTTCTGCCACTCTCGGCTCATCTGCGCTGGGGGCGGCGCGCCTATGGCAGCAGCGTGGGCCTCCGGGCACAGCTGGCATCGAACAAGGTGTCCCAGAGGTGACCAGCCTAACACGCAGGGCCGACGGCCTGAGCTCAGCCAGAGGTCTGGGAGGCAGAAGGATGTATTCCCCTCCAGACTCCATAACCCATGCATTTACAGTTCAGAGGGACAGATGGAGGACGTGGACCCCACACGCCCTCCCTCGGGCTTCTCACGGCCTGAGCACCCGGCAGCTCGCCCCGCAGCAGAGCCTTCGCGAGCACGGAGCCGGCTAGGCTGTATGTGCCGCCTGTTCTCACGACCGGCTCACTGGCGCTCTGGTCACCTCTTCATGTTCTGCGCCCCACTGCGGGACAGAGGCTGGCCTGGCGCCATCGCTGGAAGGCTGTGGAGCCCTGGGAAGGTTACCGCAGGCACCTCGACACCCCTCTTCCCTCAACTATAAAACGGGTCTGTTAGCACTAGCTCTTGGGGCACTTGCGAGATGGGAGGTTACCTATGTTTTCACAAGGGCCAGTCAGTAGCCAAGGAACGGTGGCTCTTCACCATTATTACTGCTCCTTCAGTGACAAGCTGGGGCCCCGGACACAGGGGAGGAAAACCAAGGGCCAGCGTACAAGGCAGCAGCTGAAGACTGCTCTCCCAAGCTGGGCACCAAGGCTGCCAACAGCAGTCTAGCCCAGCTCTCTCCCCCACCCTGTCTCTGTCCCCCTCAGAAACCTGCTGGGGTCTCCCCGGGCCTTCCTTCGGCCACAGCTCTGCCTTCCAGGGACGCAGTGTCACGGCCCTGGGGAGCCCAAACCGTGAAGCCGGGCAGGCGCCAGGCCCTCAGAACCAGGTGACAGACAACTGTCCCCGGCCAGCAAAGGCAGTGCAAGCAGAGGAACGCATTTCCAAGCTCTCCTAAGTTGAAGACAATTGAAAATGCTAAAAAATGCTGAAAGGGGCTTTATCAGAGAGCGAGAACCAGTCCGAGGATGAGATCGGGGGCTCAAGAGTTGTGACGGGGGGGAGGGGGGGGGGGGCACCAGTGCTTCTGGGCCTCCTGCCACCACTGCCACCGGCGACCACACCCACTCAGCCCTGCACACACCATTTCCTAGCCACTGCCCTATCAATCTCTGTAGCAACCTGGTATGAGACATGAGGGCCACCATTTTACCAGTGAGGACACAGGGCTACAAGCAATGACCTGCAGACGTCGCAGTGTCTGGGTCTGACTCAGGGCCCAGGGCCAGCTTCCTCACCACCACCACCTTGTTACTCGCGCATCCCCGACCTGCACCCCAGCCACGCCTCTCAGGGTCCACAAACCCAGCCCCAGAGAGAGAAGAAACAGGCAGGCTGACGGCAGGCAGTTTCAGTTTCTCTTTTAATGCCCTGAACTGGAAAAGGTCGCACTACTAACCCCCGACTGCCCCGATCCCTGAGAACTCCTGAACTCCGCCCCGAGACTCCCTCCTTCCTCACCAGCCACCCTCCCAGGGTGCCGTGTCTTGCCGTGCCCCCGCAGCACGGCGTGTGCACCGCCTCCTGCTCGTGAAGCGCAGAGTGGGGGACCACGTGATGGAGCCTCCTCAGCATCCCCAAGACAGGCAAGCTGGCCAGCAGGGGCTGAGCCCGTGCTCCCCAGCCACCACTAGGCAGCACTGCCCCTTCTCGAGCACCCCAAAATACACACATACTGCCTCCCGGCAGCTGAGCTGCTACAGCGTCCCCAAAAGAATGAAGGAGGCGACTCACCCTCTTCCCACCCTGACCTGAAAGGGGCTGACCTCAAGGCGGCCACGGGCTCCTCTGCACCCCAGCCCACTGCTCTGTCCAAAGCCCTTTTCACAATCACGGGCCCA
This sequence comes from Spilogale gracilis, assembly GCA_004023965.1. Classification (NCBI taxonomy): domain Eukaryota; kingdom Metazoa; phylum Chordata; class Mammalia; order Carnivora; family Mephitidae; genus Spilogale; species Spilogale gracilis. The sequence continues at coordinate 18,863 of PITA01013487.1, read as the reverse complement.
GTACTCTCGGCCACTCTGAATTCCCTGAGTGGTTTCAGCCCACAGGGGACATCAGGGCAGCTGCCTCAGCCCCAGTCCCTCAGGGCGGGGGCCGGCAGAGAGCAGGGCCATGGACTGAACCAGAAGGCAAGAGCTTTTGGCATCAAACAGGCCTCAATTCAACTTTGCCCCTGCTTGTGTTCCCTCTCTGGCTGTGTTTCTGTCAAATAAATAAAATCTTTAAAAAAAAAAAAAAAAAAGAAATCCCCTCATCTGTGAAATGGGGAAAGCAACAGGACGGGTTGCAGTGAGCGGAACAAGATCACAGAGGTGGATTAAAGCCAATCCTAAGGAGGAACCCTCTGGGAAACTGAAGCCCAGAGAGCTGAGGCAACTTGCTCAAGGTCACACAGTAGAACAGAAATATAAATTCCGAACTGTCTTCAAAGACCTGCTCCTTGGGGTGCCTGGGCGGCTCAGTTGGTTGAGCGAGTGCCTTCGGCTCAGGTCATGATCCCGGAGACCCGGGATCGAGCCCCACATCGGGCTCCCTGCTTGGCAGGAAGCCTGCTTCTCCCTCTCTCACTCCCCCTGCTTGTGTTCCCTCTCTCGCTATTTCTCTCTGTCAAATAAATACAATCTTTAAAACAAAAACAAAAACAAAAAAACAAAGCCCTGCTCCTTCCTGGAGGCTTTTCTAGTAACAGCCTAAGAACCAAGAGCCCCTCCACAGGTCCACAGGACTCCTGCCGTCCAGGGCTCCAGTCGGGCCCCCCTCTTTCCAGGTAAGGATCACAAAGGCGCTGCAGCAGCAAAGGAGGGCAACGCACTCGGTGAACAAGGTTCCTGGTAAATGGCTTTGGGGAGGCAGAGCAGGCCTCTCAATGGCCTCCTACGTACCAGTGCTCCTTCTGGGCCTCTCAAAAGAGAGAAGCATCCTCTAAGTTGGGGTGGGTGACAAGAGCCTGCACAGTCGACTGTGGCTACCACAGCTAGTGCCGAACAAGAATCACTCACTGAGCGTCTGACCAGCTAGGAAGCCACATCCCTGTGCTCCCACTTTACACGCCAAGGAACTGAAAGCCAGGGGCTAAGCTGACGGACTCGCGCTGTACTGTCAGCCCCAGAGCCGGGACACTCAGCCACCGGCCGCCTATGGGCAGCAGCTCCCCTCGTCACCCCCTCCTCTCATATACCAGCTCACCTCCTGACAGCTCAGGGGCCCACCCCACTGACATCTGTGTCCAGATGCGGGTGGCGAGGGACGGCAGGGCCTGGCCTAACTCACGTGGAGGTGATGGTACGGAAGCGCTCCTGCCCGGCCGTGTCCCAGATCTGCAGCTTCACTTTCTCCCCGTTGATCTCCACCGTCCGAATCTTGAAATCCACTCCGATTGTGGTGATGTAGCTGCCTGCACACACACACACACACGTTAGCCAGGCCCATGGGGCACCCCCTTCAGACAAGGCCTCACCCGCACGGGGGACCTTGGCCTCTACAATCCCTCCCCGCTGGCTCTTTGTGCCCAGCACGTTCGAGGTCCTGGGGACCAGCCCTGAACAAGGACAAGGTCCACACCCCAAGAGCGCCCTCAGTGGAGGTGAGGGCAAAAGGACACAATGAGATGAAGCGATAAAGATCACCACTTCCGCAGTGAGGAGCACCACGAAGGAACAGTAACCAGGATGGGGGCGGGCAGGCTCCTTTCATGGGGGGTGGGCGCAGATGAGTGAGCAGAGGCCCAAGCGTGCTAGGGGGCCCGGGTCACACTTGGGAGTTTCTTTCCCTGTGTTATTCCCAACACTGTAATGACCCACAACATTAACTTCCTAACACACAAGTCACAACCTGCATTTTGGGAAACACTGCTCCAGGCAGAGGAGACGAGCAAAAACATCCATGGGGAAGGCTGGGGGCGGGTCACATGAGGCCCAGTGGCCATGCAAGGCAGGTCGGGAGGCCAGGTTCAGGGACTTTGTGCCATTTTCGCGAGCCTAGACTGTCGCCAGCGTGCAGCAGGGTGGCACTGAAGGGTCTGAATCAGAGCCTGGGCTGCACCGTAGTAGAGTTTATTCACGCATCTATGTGAAAGATGGAGTCAGAGAAAATCTAGCCAATGTCCTGGTCCCGCCTGGCCTACAAACAGCAACATCCCCGCCCCGTTTGGGGCGGACTGCGTAATGCAGTGCCGCAGGCAAGACCCGCACACACCCACCATAGGGAGCACAGAGGAGGGGGTCAAAGTTCAGGGTGGGGCAAAGATCAAGGGAAGCTTTGGGGAGGAAGTCACACTTGGGCCTGGTTGGAAAAAACAGGCACCATTTCCAAGGCGGAGAGAAGGGGGGAGGGGGAAGAGCTGTGAGCATCTGGCCAGTGGATCCCCGGGTCACTGCTCAACATTCTTACCCACGGAGCAGCCTCACCCCAGGGAAGCGCAGGGCCCCGGTGTTGGTGGGCCCGAGCTGGAGGAATCCCCAGTGTAAGCTCCGCTCGTGTGAGAAGGCCACTGAGGTGTGCCACCCCATGAAAGACCCTGCCAGAGACCCACATAGACGAGATGAACTCCGCCATCGGCTACGGGATGGGCAGAAGCTGCTGTGACACTTCAGGCCAAAACCAACCACGGTCTCGACTCAGACGCAGGGGGTAGAAATGGAAGGAGACACCTGCCCCAGAGGCCAGAGCTGAAAGCTCCTGCAGGAGGACCCGCGGGGAAAGAGCAGCGCCCTGGAGCCCACGGGAGGGAACAGGGAGCAGCAATGCCCGGCGGCCACTGCTGGAAGGGCTCCAGGCACTAGGACTCGGGCGTCGTGGGTAATCCTCACAACAAGCCCGCGTGGGAGGGACGCCGAGGGGTCCCACTTAACAGATGGGCTGAGACTTAGTGGTGCCGGAGGGCACACAGGGAAGACAACTTCTCCCAACTTCCCACCACCAGGGGCGCCCCAGGCCTGCTAGTGAGCCAGACCCAATCCTCTACCGAGAGGGAAGTGTTTGCCAGTAAGCTCGCACTGCCCAACCACAGCGCACGACTCCCAGCGGCGGTCCTGTTCAGTCCCTGATCAGGGAGGCCAGGCCGACTGGAGGCCTCTGCGGCCACCCCGACATATTCAACAAACAAGAACACGTCCAGCCTCACCAGCCATCAGGAAAACACTCGTTTCAGTGACAGCACTTTCTGCCTGTTAGCTCAGCAAAAACGGACACTAAGACGCAGCACTGGTCAGAGTAGACAGGGGCACCTGTGACCCCCTCAGTGGGCGTGTCACTTAGCACAGCTTCTTTCAAAGGCAAGTCGGCAAGTTCAAATGCCTGCAGCCCCTGACCTCGGAACTGCACTTCCACACGAGGATAAACATACGGTGCATCCCAAGTCATGCGTCACTTCAGAGAGAAGCAGCCAGAAAGCACACATGTAGCAAGAGCACCGGTGCGGGAGGATGAAGACCCGCGTACCGCGCGGGAAAACCCACAGCCGTCCAGAAGAGAGCTGCTGGAGACCGGGAAGGATGGAAGGCCAGCTGCCAACCCACCGCAGGTAGAGTCGAAAAAAAGTCAGGGAGACACACACGGGGCTGAACAGAGGCTCCCAGGGCACCAGAGCAGGGGCAGGTGAAGGGACGGCTTCCGCCCTTTACCTAGTGAGTCTGCCTGTTTGACATTACATACGGGCCTGTAATAACTCGTGACATGTAACTTTTTTTTCCTCCCTTAAATGTTGGGGCACAAGAAATCTCTGGGTAGAAAAGGGATGGGTCTACAAAAGGATTTTTGAACCAGACAAAGGGCTGGCCCGGTAAAGGGACCTCAAACCCCAAATACTCCAGCAGCACCCAGGGGCACACTCACCTGAGAAAGTGTTGTCTGCAAAACGTAACAGTAAACTGCTCTTGCCCACACCTGCAGAAGAGAAAGCAGGAGATGAGAGGGGCAGGGGTCCCTCCCTCTAACGAAGTCCCTCATGGAGATGGCGCCCAAATGCTGACTTTTTTTTTTTTTTAAGATTTTATTTATTTATTTGACAGAGAGAAACACAGCCAGAGAGGGAACACAAGCAGGAGAATGAGAGGGGGCAGGCTTCCCGCTGAGCAGGGAGCCCGATGCGGGGCTCCATCCCAGGACTCCAGGATCATGACCTGAGCCAAAGGCAGACGCTTAACGACTAAGCCCCCAGGCATCCCCCCAAATGCTAACTCTTAAGAAGCTCAGCAGACCCATCTCCCACCTCAGTGTTGCTTTTTATCTCCCTGACCATCTCTCCCACTCGATGTCTGACCTTTCCCTCTGTCCTGGTGTGAGATCAGCTGCCTCGAGTCCCGTGGGGAGAGCCGAGAAAGGGGCTCATGCCCAGGGCCTGTGCTGATCAGACCCAGAAGATACCAGATGACAGAAATAAAGCAGGCGGAAGGTCAGTCAAATGATACAGCCCCAAGTGTGTCTAAACCACTCAGTCCTAGGAAAGCATCCGTCGTGTGTGGAGCTTCAGTTTGTGCGCAGCATGAGACGAGGAGCTGTGGACCTGAAAAAGGACCCTTGAGATCATCAAGGCCATTTTACAGGTGAGAAAACTGAGGCCCAGACAACACGAACCAACTGCCAGCCATCCTCCCCCTGCTGATATCACTGCCAGCTGGATCGGAGGGGCAGGGGTCTGCCTTATACCTGTCAGCCCAAGAGCTCACACGTGCTCAGACCATTTCACTTACCACGGCATCCCCTCGCGTACTTGTCCCAAGAACAAGCAGAACCCCATAAGCTTAGATTCCCTTTACCTTAAAACAAGCAGCACTAGCCTGTGCACCTGCCCTGTCTGCCACATCCCATCCCCTACCCCTGCCAAGCCTGAGGCCAACTGCGTAAACCAACCACAGAAGAATTGGTACACACAGAGCTGTGTGTGTGATGGGCACCTGGGCACGCCTATAGTTCCAGCTACGTTTCTGAAAAGGAGGCACCTGGGGCTCCGCAGGGATGCATGGAGAAGAGATGTGAATCCAGGGCTCTAGAGCACTATACATACCTCGAGGACAGTCTTCCTGCATCTGGTTTAGAAAGTGGGACCAAAAGACCCCAAAGGGGCTCCTGCACCTCCCCCCCGTCAGATCTGCAGCAGCAACCGGCGGCCACTGCTAGGCAGGAGGAAAGCTTCCACGAGGGTCTCAACTACCTCCCAAGCTAAGCGCAAATTTTCGGGAAGGAGCCCACACAGGTTCATCAGACCCCTGAGAGGGCACTGCCTCTGTCCCCCTCCCATGCTACTTCTCGAAACCTAACCAACCCAGACATCCTCTTTGGCCAGTCCTCTCTGATGCTTTTTTTTTTTTTTTAAAGGTTTTATTTCTTTATTTGACAGTAAGAAACACAGCTAGAGAGGGGATAGAAGCAGTGGGAGGGAGAGAGGGGGAAGCAGATTTCCCACCAAGCAGGGAGCCCAACGCAGGGCTCGATCTTGGGACTCCAGGATCATGACCTGAGCCGAAGGCAGATGCTTAATGACTGAGCCACCCAGGTGCCCCATCTGATGCTCTCCTCTGAGGACTTGTCCAATGAGTGAACCCGGGGCTTCCCTTCCCAAGGACAGGGGTGCGGCTCTGAGCGGTGCGGCGCTGCACCCACAGTACCTGCTGCTCAGCCCCTGGGCCTGCAGTGCTCTTGCTCAGGGCCACTTCCTCATTGCCGCCTCTACAAAGCTTCCTGTTGAGCCCAAGGAGAGCCCAAGTCCTGGGCTGGATCCCTCCAGGGCGCCCTGCCCAGTGCCGACACCCCACTAGGCCTGCCGGCTCCTTGGCTTCCTCCTGGAGTCTTCTGAGTCTGCTGGCTCAGCTAAAAGCTGTGTCTGGGCCACTGGCTATGAGTTCCTCTAGGAAGGAGATCTTGCCTCTCTCGGTCTGGATATTTACAGTGCTGGAAGCTGGGCCCAGCACTTGGTAGACACCAACCAAGCATGGTTTAATGAATTTAGGACCAAACAAATGCCAGTCGCACAGACAGCTATGCCTATCTAATGCTATGACCACAACATTCACAGAAACCAGCGCAATGCTTTCCAAACTTTCAGGGGGCAGTAGAACCCTTCTTGAAAATTAAATTTTATCTGAATCACATATATGTGAAACAGGTGGGGCCGTGTACCCGGGTGGCTCAGTCAGTTAAGCATCTGACTCTTGGTTTCGGCTCAGGTCATGATCTCAGGGTGAGATTGAGCCCCTCATCGAGCTCTGCACTGGGCACGCAGCCTGCTTAGGAGTCTTCCTCTCCTTCTGCCCCTCCCTTCCCACTGATCACGCGCTCTCAAAAAATAAAATAAAAAATAAAAGAGGTAAGGGGGAGTTGCTCTCTCCGCAAGAAGCAAGGAAGCATCAGTGTGTCCTCCAGCGTGGCCTCTCCAAGTCCCCTCCACTCACCCCCGTGCTCTTGCAGAGCTGCTGAAAACCACCAGCCTGCAGAACGACCACTATGGTCACCACAGCAGCTGCTGCTCTGGGCCTGACACCAACCTGCTCTTCCCTTTGAAAGGAAGAGAAATCCACCCTAAGACATGACCTCTCCTAAACAGCCCTGGAAGAGGCCTCCTCGGCAAAACATGCTCTTGCACTCATCCCACAGCACTGGGCTAAGGGAGGACGTGGTAAGTACCAATCTACCTTCACCACAGCTGAAGGTCAAGGGCTTCCCAGGGCTGTACCCAGCACAAATCCCAACCAGTCCAGCCCCATTACATTTTTTGTTTGTTTTGTTTTGTTTTTAAGATTTTATTTATTTGACAGAGAGAAACACAACCAGAGAGGGAACGCAAGCAGGGGGAGTGAGAGAGGGAGAAGCAGGCTTCCCGCCGAGCAGGGAGCCCGATGTGGGACTCGATCCCGGGTCTCCGGGATCATGACCGGAGCCGAAGGCAGTCGCCCAACCAACTGAGCCACCCAGGCGCCCCTCCCCATCACTTTCTACCCTGCAAAGAGCAGAGGCAGCCAGGAAACATTTATTCGGCAAATGTATGTGCCCCTCAGTCATCGCCGCTCTCCCCTGCTGTGCCTTTCAGCCTACGCAGGTGCTCAGGTCCTCAAAAAGCCCCCACGAAAGTCCCCACCCTCAGCCTTGCGCCTCCCATGGGCTATAGTGAGTTCCCTCACTCAACTGGGCTTCAGTTCTGGACTACTGAAGTCCCTGAGACCTTAGAGTAAAGCGTTCACAGTTTTAATCCTGGCTCAGTCACCCACTAGCTGTAGAACCTCAGACAAGTCACTTCCTCTGAGCCTCAGCTCACTCGTCTGTAAAGTGAAAGGCTCTAACTAGTTCTCTGATGGCCACTCCAGCCTCCAGGTTCTAAGAATGAGGATGGCTGGCCCCACAGATCAGACGAGATGCTATTACGATTCTGAGCTGATGTCAGAAGAGCATAAGAGAAAGTGTAGAACCTCAGCCATAAAGAAGACTGCAAAAGCTGAGGGAATGTATTCCAGAAGTGCCTACAATGTGGCAGAGTGGGAAGAAGAACTCTAGATTTATATTAAAGAAACGAACATGCGCTGAGGGCCCACCAGGCCTGACACCAGCTGCTCCCGCATGGCACCAATGTGCACTAACTCCTGGTTCTGCCTGTGAGGAGCTGTGTGACTTCGGGCAAGTCAGTCAGCTCCTCTGAGCCTTAGTTTCCTTATGTGACAAACTGCACAGGCAGCAGGTGAGAACCAGAGGGGAGAGTCTGTGAAAGCATCGGAAAAACCTTACGAAAGCCTCCCCATAAGGAGCTAGCCCCGGGCAGTGCCTGATGTTCCCCTCCTCACTCAGCTGCCATGCCCAGTGGGAACCTCCGTGGCCACCATCTCCCAGGCTCATACGGGTCCAGCTTTGGCTCCTGCACCTGATGCACCTCTACAAGCTCAGAATGAACTAGGAGCCAGCCACATAACTTAGCAAGTCTTCTCCAATACCTGACTTGAGTGAAAAATCAACACAGCTGGCAAAACGTACTGTGAGAAAGGGGGCCAGAACCATCCCCTCGGTTTTACAGAGAAAAGCCAACAAAAGCTGCATCTTCTTACAGCTTATGCTTTTCATTTTTGGATGTTAACACACAAGCCCTAGAGGGTAAGGACCCCTGATCGTGGTGGGCTTACTTCTAACTCCATCAGGAGAGAAACTGCCCTGGTGTCAGCCCCTGGGAACAAAGGCCAGGGCTAAAATATAATCCTGGAAAGGCGTAAGCCCTGGGACCCTGAGGAATGCCAGAGTCCATTTCCAAGGGTGAGTCTACACAGCTCATCTAGTTTTCTTTCATTCAAACCACAACGAATCTACTCTCCACCCATTTAACTCCTTCCCTGACCACAGCTACTCTGCATCTCCCTTGTTGGCCCCTAACTTTTCCCCTTACCTCTCCCTTCCACCAGTAACCACAGAAACCTCAGCCATCCTTTACCGATCCAAACCACCAACCACATCCCAATCTAGCTTCACAGTGAGATCAAAACCCACTCACTTCCATGGCCAGCAATGGCCCAGTGTCACCCAACACTCCTCCATCACCGCCTTGAAATTCCTTGAATTTGCTCCCCTTTCCTTAACAACCCATGGGCTCCCCAACCAACCTGGCTTCTGCCGTCAGTCATATGGCATCCTTGCCCACATTCAACTCAGGTCTGATCTATAAACCTGGCATGCTCCCAAGCCTCCTTGCCCATCATATAATCCCAGCACCTCAGCTACGCTCCCATAAACCTCCCATGGCCTGCCTCCCTGACCTCTTGGTCACCCCATTAACCTGCTTACCTGTCCTACTCTAAAGACCTCTAAAACCTTCCACCCTTTCCCAGGAACCAACCTGTCTTTTCTAGAAACTTAACATTGATTCATTCATTCAACAAATGAGTTTTAGGCACCTACTGGTTGCAAGGCACTGCACCAGGCCCCGGAGAAGATGTAGTGCATGGAGCTAGGAGCTCTCCAAGAGTGTATAATGTGGTCAGAGACCTCCTGCAATACCGGCTGACCCCCGTCCGGTACCCATCTAGTATACAGTGTGTAGCAGCAAACACCTACTAAGCACTCTTTACCTGCGGGCACTGTTCCCACACTATGTATCCATCATCTCACTGAATACTCAGACAGCCCTGAGAGGCAGATTCTACTATTACTCCGCTTTACAAATAGGGAAACAGAACCATAAGGGCAATAATTAAGCAGGAATGGGCCAGGCCCTGAGCGAGGTAATCCCATGAGAAAGGTTCTGGGATTATCCCCGGTTTACAGAGAAAGAAACTGAGGCTTACAAACAACACTAATAATCACATCAACGGCTAGCATCTACGCCGGGCTGACTTTACGCCAGGCTGGGCGCTAAGCACTTTCCCAGCTTTATCTCATCAGATAGTTATACCCACCCAGCAAGGCAAGTCCCCACTTCACAGATGAGGGAACTGAGGCTCACAAAGGCGAAAGAACTTGCCCAAGGTCACAGAGTAAGGAAGCTGGTAGTCCCAGAACTCGAACCCCGGTCTCTCCAACTCCAGGCATCGCGCGACTTGACCAAGGTCACACGTGAGGCAGGGGCAGGCGCGGCGAGAGGACCGGGGGCCCCAGCCCCGACCCCCGTGCGCCCAGCCCCTCGGCTCCGAAGACGGGTGCCCCAACCTCACCTCAAGGCCGCCCGCAGCCCCTCCGCCCGCCCCTAGGGCCGGCGGCCGCCAGGGAGCCCCGCCCCGCGCGCGCCGGCACCTCCCCGCCCGCCTGCCCGCCCCAAGGCCCCCGCGGGCCGCGCCCGGGAGGGCCCACGCCGCCTCCGGCCGCCGCGGCCCTCACCACTGTCGCCGATGATGAGTAGCTTGAAGAGGTGGTCGTAGTCCCGGGCCATGGCGGGCGGGGGAGGCACGCGGGGGCGGGCGGGGTCGGTGCTGGCCTCGCGATCCGCGGCTCCCTCCGGGCTGCTTCGGCAGCGGCGGATCCACTTCCCGAACAAACAGCCGGAACTGACAGAAACACCTCCCTCCTCTCCCCCTCCTCCTCCTCCTCTTCAGCAGCCGCCGCCGCTGCCGCCGCCGCCGCCTCCCTCCTTCCCGCCCCGCCCCACCAGTGCGCAGGCGCAGCGTTTGACACCGCCTTTGCGCAGCCGCAACCGCGGCCAGCCGCGCCCTCTCCGCGCTCGCGCACCGCGCAGGCGCTCTGGCGGAGTCCCGCGGACACGGGCTTGCCTTCCCGGCGTCTCGTCGGCGGACGTCGCAGCAGTCGCGCGCTGTGCTGGGGCGTCGGAGAGCAGGGGTGCTGTGGAGCCCTGAAGGACGCCGAGAGCGCCGGAGAAGCTCGGCCGTAGCCCGGGACGGACTGGCTCCTTCATCTTCGAGAGCCGCAGGCGCTGCGGAGACGGAAAGACCGGCACGCCGTGACCTTGGAGGCGGGGCTTACGCCGAGCTCCCGGTTTCTCAAGACCCGGGACCCGGACACTCCGCCCCCTTCCGCACGGACGCCGCCTCCGGGGTGCTGGTCCCGGGCCTGCGGAAAGGACGCCGGAGCGGTCGCTGGCTGCCTGGTTTTGAGGGACTGGAGTCGCCTGCGGAGCGGAGCGTGAGAGGGGTGTGGCCTTTGAATCACCTCCTAGCCCCTTGACCCCACGGAGCCTGAGTTGCCTCCTTGGTAATATGGGGAGGGCAGTTCCTGAGTCAGAGCCCCGTCCACCTTGCCGCCGAGCCTGTGTGAACGGCAACCGCAGGCCGGAGCCCCAGCACCCTCTCCGCTTCGATTTCGCACCGCCTACACAGTCACATTTCAAAAGCCTGTGGTTAAGAAGACCTGGGCTGCCAGGAATTAAGCGGGATTGGGTTTATCATCAGCTCCAGGTTTTCCCCCGTTTTAGAGTAAGTTCCCACCTGCCCCAAAAGTGAGATGCTCCTACTGCTATTCTGATTAGAGAATTGCAGAGAATTCTAAGTTCCTTATAGCCCTATTCCTTTTCAGTCAAGTACCGGTAAAATATTTCTCCTCGTTTTATCATTTTTAGTTTGACTTTATAAAAACTAATCTGTATAAGAACTAATGGTCAAAACACAAACCGTACAGAAGCTTACCCCAAAGTACAAGTTACTGTTTTTAATTCAGACCCTTCCCAAGTAACTCTTGTTAGTAAGTTCCTCGGACACCTGGAAATGCCTAAGAAATATTTGTTGCATGAATTAATCAATGTCCCTCAATGAATTCTGTGCCTAAGGAAGCACATACATGTATGAATGTTGCCTTTTCTCTCTACCAACATGCTTGGGCATTCTGTCATTCAACAGCTGCGTGGTATTACACTGTAGTACACAGTAGTAGGGTTATACTGTAATTTAACCACTCTGCTATTGATAGGCATTCATGTTGTTTATAATTTTTTATTATAAACAAGGTCGCAGGAAAGACCCTTGAACAGCTTGTAGAGTGCCCGACTCAAGTTTTGAGTTGTTTTTCCAGGAGCTAAGAATCAAGTCTGGTGGGGCGCCTGGGTGACTCAGTTGGTTAAGCCACTGCCTTCAGCTCGGGTCATGATCATGGAGTCCCGGGATCAAGTCCCATATCAGGCTTCCAGCTCCGCGGAGAGTCTGCTTCTCCCTCTGACCTCCCCTCTCATGCGCGCTCTCTCTCTCTCTCTCTCTCAAATAAGTAAATAAAATCTTTAAAAAAAAAAGTTGGTGATGTCAAAACAACATGGGCTTGGAATCTGAAGGTACCGGCTGGGAGAGGGGCTGCTCATATGACTTTCTTTTTTTAAGATTTATATTAGCACGAGAGCAGGTGGAGGGGTAGAGGGAGGGTCCCAGGCAGACTCCACATCGAGCATGGAACCCATCACCCAGTATCAAGAGTTGGCCTCTCAATCAACTGAGCCATGCAGGTGCCCCTCATAGAACCATTTAAAGGTGATCCTTCTTGGGGTACCTGGATGGCTTGATACCAGCTCAGGTCATGGCCTCAGGGTTGTGAGATAGAGCCCAGAGTCAGGCTCTGTGCTGGGTGTGGTCTGCTTAAGATTCTCTCTCCCTTTCCCTCTCCTTCCCCTACCATCCTTCCTCTCTGGGTCTCTAAAAAAAAAAAAAGTGGTCCTTGATCTCGGAAAAGTTAATGGAATCCCCTTTGATGCAGCAGTTTTAGGAAATGGAAGAAGAAAGTGTCTGTGTAGCCACTAGGTAAGGACACTTGACCCTGACCGGCCAGTGGGGCAAGGAGGCCCACTCCAGCTCCCCTCTTCACCCTGCTCTGGAGTCAGACCTTGGTTCAAATGCCACAGCCAACATGAGACTTGAACTCATGACCTTGAGATCAAGAGTCAGATGATCGACCAACTGAGCCAGCCAGGCACCGTAAATGCTAGCTCTGAAATCCTGGCTCTATCCCTTAAAAGCTTGGAGATTTAGGATAAGTCACATCACATCTTGGAGTCCCTTTCCTCATAGAATAGTTGTGAGGATTAGAGAGGTTTTTAAATGATCTGGCACATATAGGCATGAGATAAACAGCAACATGCTTGTGAGCCATGCGCATTTTGCAACGACTCAGTACTTTCAGCTGCTTCTTATTGTGGGCACCTGTTGCACAGGTTTCTAAGGTCGCCTCCTTATATCAGGCTGCAGGAATACTTTTATTCAAAAGTAGAGCAGAGGGGCCTCTGGGTCATGCTGTGGTTAAGCACCCAACTCTTGCTTTCGGCTGAGGATAATCTCAGGGTCCTGAGATGGAGTCCCCCCATCGGACTCTGCTCAGTTCAGAGTCTGCTGAAGTTTCTCCCTCTGCTTCTCCTCCCCCACCTCATGCACACTCACTTGAACTCTCCCTAAAATAGATAAATGAATATTTTATGTCAGAGAGAGAGAGCACGCACAAGCAGGAGGAACAGCAAGGAGAGGGAGAAACGGGCTCCTGCTGAGCAAGGAGCCAGATGTGGGACTCAATTTCAGGACCCTAGGGTCATGACCTGAGCCGAAGGCAGAGGTCTAACCAACTGAGCCACCCAGGCGTCCGTAGATAAATTAATTTCTTTTTAATTTTTTTTTAAGATTTTATTTGACAGCAAGCCCAAGCAGAGGGAGAGAGAGAAGCAGACTCCCCTCTGAGCAGGGAGGCCGATGCAGGACTCAATCCCAGGACCCTGGAATCATGACTTGAGCCAAAGGCAGACACTTAACTGAGCCTCCCAGGCGCCTTGATAAATGAATCTTTAAATATTTTAGTTTTCTATTTGAGAGAGAGAGAGTGATTGAGAGAGGGCATGAGAGAGGAGAAGGTCAGAGGGAGAAGCAGACTCTCCACGGAGCTGGGAGCCCAATGCGGGACTCGATCCAGGATTCCATGATCATGACCTGAGCTGAAGGCAGTGGCTTAACCAACTGAGCCTCCCAGGCAGCCCAAAATGAATCTTTAAACAAAAAATGGCCGGTGTGCAGACCAGATTTCTGACTTGCCTGTACGTGTCTTCTTGAAAACAATAAGCATTATTTATTCAGTAACTGTTTAATGAGTGCTTACCATTTACTATATACCACAGGTTGTAGAATAGAAACTTTTCCCTCTGGGAGCTGACAGTCTTTTTAGAGGTAAGACATACTCACAAGGAATTAAAAATACAAGACAATGCGGGTTCCTGGGTGGCTCAGGAGGTTAAAGCCTCTGCTTTCGACTCAGGTCATGATCTCAGGGTCCTGCGATCGAGGCCCGCATCGGGCTGTCTGCTCGGCAGGGAGCCTGCTTCCTCCTCTCTCTCTGCCTGCCTCTCTGCCTACTTGTGATCTCTCTCTGTCAAATAAATAAATAAAGTCTTTTAAAAAACAATACAAGACAATACAATAGAGCAGCTGTCAAATAAGCAGTCCAGACTTGAGAGGAAGAGAGCTATCACTTTCCCCTCAAATGATGGGGAAGATTTCCTCATAAAGATTTCATGATGGAATTGGAACCTAAGAGCCTTGAATGACAGGTGTATTTAGACAGCTGCTGTCACAGTCTGAGAATCACCAGTTTTGGTTTTGAGGGGGAATTTCCTAGGCCAAAAGATATGTGCCTGGTGTCCCCCAAATGAAACAGAGCATATTTCCTCTAGAAACATTAGGGTTTTTTTAAATTTTTAAAAATTTTATTTTGGTGGGGGAGAGAAAAGAGAACCTCAAGCAGGTTCCGAGCCCTGTGTCTCAATCTCACGCCCCTGAGATCATGATCTGAGCTGAAATCAGGAGTCGGACACTACACTGACTGCACCGTCCAGGTGCCCCCTAGAAACATTGCTTTACGATTCCATGGCGGGCTGTGTTCTGGTAGATGGGTAGGTAGATAGGTGCATAGAGGTGGGGAGAAAGGAAGAGAAGGCAAGAAAGAAACTATACATGTACAGAGCTATAAACAGCGGGGATCTTAGGTAGATATATGTGCCACTGATGGGGAACACGGTCCCGCTGTTCTGAACAGCCAGTTTACAGAGGAGATTGGGCAGTGCCACCTGTCTGCATGGTAGAAACTGTAACAGAGAGGCAATGGAAGTTTCTGAGCAGAGGAGCAATATCAACATATTTTAGGAAAGTAGTCTGGTGCAAGCATCCACCCGAGTGGATTTCTGCTGCTCTTTCAAGGAGGTTACTGCGGAAGCCCAGGTGTGGGGGTAACAGCAGGAAGAGACAGATGCAAAGGACAATATGCAAATCACATCAACTAGAGAAAGCAGCATTGCAAAAAAATAATCATAGAACTTACCTGGCAACTGGGTTCATTTGCTAATTCAAAAAATACTTGTGTGCCTACTGGGTGCCAGGCACTGAAGACCTAACAGCCAAACAAAGCCCATCCTCGTGGAGCTTACAGTACAGTAGGCAAAGACGTCAAGAGCCTGGATGCCTCAGAGGGTTAACCCTCTGCCTTCGGCTCGGGTCATGATCTCAGGATCCTGGGATGAAACCCCACATCAAGCGCTCTGCTTGCCAGGGAGCCTGCTTCTCCCTCTTTCTCTGCCTGCTGCTCTGCCTATTTGTGATCTCTCTCTCTCTGTCAAATAAATAAATAAAATCTTTTTTTAAAAAATAGGGAAAGATAATTCATTCCTTCATATTCGAGGGCTTTCCATGTACTGGCACTGACAGAGGGGAAGCGTTAGCAGTAAATAAAATTTTTAAATCTCTGCTTTCACGGAGCTGACATTCTGGCAGAAAATACAAATATTGGGACGCCTAGGTGGCTCAGTCAGTTAAGCATGCGACTCTTGACCTCGGCTCAGGTCTTAATCTCAGGGTCATGAGTTCAAGCCCTAAACTGGGCTCTACACTGGGCATGGAGCCCACTTAAAAAATATGTGTGGCTCAGTCGGTAAGCGTCTGCCTTCAGTTCAGGTCATGATTCCAGCATCCTGGGATCAAGCCCCCGCATCAGGCTCCTTGCTTGGCGGGAAGCCTGCTTCTCCCTCTCCCACTCCCCCTGCTTGTGTTCCCTCTCTTGCTGTCTCTCTATGAAATAAATAAAATCTTAAAAAGAAAAAAAAACTTGTCTTTTTTTTTTTTTTGTAGATTTTATTTATTTGACAGAAACACAGTGAGAGAGGGAACACAAGCAAGGGGAGTGAGAGAGGGAGAAGCAGGCTTCCTGCTGAGCCGGCAGCCCGATGCGGGGCTCGATCCCGGGTCTCCAGGATCATGACCTGAGCCGAAGGCAGTCGCTTAACCGACTGAGCCACCCAGGTGCCCCAAAAAGCTTGTCTTAAGAGAAAGGAAGAGTGGAGACAGCAGCATGCAGAAATTCACCGGAAGTTTGACTGAACCCCCCTCCCCCCCCCAGTCCCCCAGGCTAAGGGCCCTTTTAGAGTTCAATTGGCAAAGGGTCAGGAAGTGTGGTATCACCACTGGGGAGGCCAGGAGGGTAAAGGAGAGGGGACCTCAAGCCTGGAGGCCTGTAACAGCCAGCGGTGCTTCTAGGGGAGCAGTAGGAGAAATGAAGCAGAGGCCTAGAGGGAGCTGTGAAATCAGATTTCAGACTAGTAAGCAATGGAATCAAGCTGCTGACACAGGTAGTGAGAGAGGCAGACATGCTGCAATTAAGTACGTAGAAGCAGGTGGCAAATAAGAATTGAAAACAGACAGCAGAACTGAACAGCAGGGACTTTAAATGAGGAGTCAAGATGGGACACCTCCAACACACTGGTCCAAGAGGGAGGGAATAAAGGACATTTTGATGGAAATGGAACCTGGCCTTGATCCCATTCCTGCATGCCTGGTGCCATTCTGGGAGATTTGGCAACAGCCTTGCCCTGCCCTCGGGTAGCCCCAAGAATCAAGTGGGCATTAAGTTCCCTGCCTGCAGGGATCATCCTGGTGTTATCTGGGACCCAGCACATAGTAGGCACTGGTGTCTCCTGCATTCAAATGAAGTCACGCAGAGAACTCGCCAGTTAGAAGAAACATGAGAAATAATGCAGTTGAACTCTCTCGAGTTTGTGTTCCATGGGGCATGTGCCAAGTTTGGGGACTGTCACTGGAACACAGGGCCACCCCCCACCCTCCCAACTAGACACTTTGGTAGGATTTCTCTCCCCTCTTTTAGATTAGATCCATGGTTTTGTTTTGTTTTGTTTTTCTCTAAAGGTTTTATTTATTTATTTGACAGAGAGAGAGATAACAAGTAGGCAGAGAGGCAGGCAGAGAGAGGAGGAAGCAGGCTCCCTGCTGAGCAGAGAGCCCGATGTGGGCCTCGATCCCAGGACCCTGAGATCATGACCTGAGTCGAAAGCAGAGGCTTTAACCCGCTGAGCCACCCAGGCACCCAAGATCCATGGTTTTCCAAGTGTGGCCTGGGGAGCCCAGGGCTCCCTAAGATCCTTTCAAAGGATCTATGAAGTGAAAACGGTTTTGTAATACTGAGGCATTACTTGCCTTTTCCACGCTCCCCTGCTTATGAGCGTGTACTGAGGTTTCCAGAGAGAGACTACATGATACATTGCAACAGCTCAATGCAGAAGCGGACATGAAAATCCAGACATTAAAGAGATATGAAAAATGTAAAAGAAGGCTGCTCTCCTCATTAAAGCGGCTTTTGGGGCGCCTGGGTGGCTCAGTGGGTTAAAGCCTCTGCCTTCAGCTCAGGTCATGATCTCAGGGTCCTGGGATCGAGGCCCACAGCGGGCTCTCTGCTCAGCAGGGAGCCTGCTTCCTCCTCTGTCTCTGCCTGCCTCTCTGCCTACTTGTGATCTATCTCTGTCAAATAAATAAAATCTTAAAAAAAAAAAAAACCAAAGCGGCCTTTGTTTTGGAAAACAGTTCTATTTATGATTACTTATGATAACATGTAATGGGCTTATTCTTTTTAAAAGAGTACAACTTATAAAAGTTGACTGGTTTTGATGTCTACAGTGGTATCAGTAAGTAAGAGACGTAGAAGCAAGAGGTCTTAGGGGTCCTCAATAATTTTTCAAAGTGTAAAAGGGTCCTGAGGCCAGTATGTTCGAGAAATGCTGGATTAGATACCAGGGCACCTGGCTTCCCACCTCCCGTTTTTACGAAACTCCAAATGGCGAGAAGGAGCTAAGGTAGCTTCCGACTGGCTGATGCCTCTCAACCAGAGGAACTGGTCTCACAGAAGGTGAGGGAGCGTATTCTGTGTGGGGCACACACAGGAGAGTCCCACAGAAACCCCACTGAGGGGGTAATCCTCAGAGGAGTTTTTCCAGTTTCCTGAGCTTCATTGGTATCAACACTATCCTTCCAGCCAGCCAGGCTGCGGGGGACCCTCCTGACACAACTAGAAGACAGCTAGGAAAGCCGGGTTCAATGACTGGACTCCGTGTCTTAGGAAAAGTGAAGCCCAGTCAGTCACTCCACAGAACCGCACGCCAACAACTGGGCTAGTTTCTCTTGCCGAATTCACCTTCCCAAATTGTTATAGAACAGCCCGTGGGCCTGGTGACTAGAGGATCAAGGAATAAGGTTTTTCCCAGTTCTGCAAGCCAACTGGATACATGACCTCAGAGACGCTCCTTTCCATTGTATCTCAACTTTTGTCCTCCTAAAACGAGTACCAGCCCCTTCAGGCCTCCCAGGCATGGATCGAACAACGGATGGTAAAGGGCTTTCCTGCCCAGGCACAGGGAAGACCCAGCCCGGTGCTGACACACTTCTCGTGCTGTGTCACAGAGCCAAACACAGTAATTATTGCTTCTCAAAAAGAATCTAATTTTAAGTTTGGAGCTTTTTACACTTCCGGCCCTAAAAGTTAACCTCGCATCTGCAGATTCTGGGCCCAGCAGGAACTCCTGACCAAGAGCTCAGGACTTGCGACATGCTATCATGCTAATGGTCCCTGTAGCTCACTCCCTTCCTGCTGACATGGCTCGTTTTAATGTTCACCATCCACCAAGCGAGCAGCTCCCATGCGCAGTGCGTCATCTCCCTCCCTGCAGACAAGCCTGTGACCGTCCTGTCACTGTATAGATGAGGACACGGTTCCGGTGAAGGAACATGCTTGGGTCACCTGGTTTAACATCAAGCAGTGAAGTTAAGGTTCTAACCTGCCTCGCGTCCACACGGCTCCCCAGCGGCACAGCCGTCCAGAGCGAACGCACCGTGTTTCCTTAAAGACCGCTCAGGACCTAGATCTTTCAGTGTAGGTTTTCCTGTTTCTCCCCATTGTTCTACTGTAGAAAGGCTTGAAGCAATTTACCACACATCCATACAGACTCCTTAGAAAAACATTCCTGGGGTCAAGATGGCGGAAGGCCAGGTGACCGCATTTCAGGGAGTTCCCTGAAGAGAGCTGAATTCCAACAAAAAAACCACTACAAGACCACCGTGAACACCCATGAAACCAGCCTGAAATGTGATATTTCCCACTTCTGGACCGCCACGAGAGACAAAGAACATCGGCAAAAAGATGACATGATACTATATGTGGAAAA
>PITA01013486.1:0-57352 GCA_004023965.1 Spilogale gracilis | reverse complement strand
AAAAAAAAAAAAAAAGAGCCCACTTTGAGCTGAAACTTGACATCAGCACTACTTTCTGGTGTGCTTTGGATTTAGACTGTGCTAAGAACTAGTTCCAAGACCTGGGCCCTGGGGCAAGCCTCGTCTGGTATGTAGCTCCTAACTTGTTGCAGTTTTAATAAGTTGTCATGTGCTCAGTGTTGGCTGATTCCTTAGAACTGGGCTTCTGTCTTGAATCCAACCTTGTGGTGTCCATGGCCTCTAGCCAGAGACCACCAGGAATATACCCATTAGTGAACAAGTTGGGTTTATTACTTGCATTGGTGAGGGAGAACACACGCCATAGGAAACCATGGAGTATCTTAATAGAGGGTGCTAGAAAGACCCACTTACAGAATTTGGCCTTTGAGTGATGTGAGGGAGGGTCTAAGAAAGCAGGAGTTTCTATATTGGATGTTCTCAGAAAGTAGGGGCAATGATTGGGGATCAATAAATCTTATCGTTAGAGAGGGCAGACTAGGAAAGAAGTATCAGTCACCCATTTGTGCCAAGAGATGAAGAGTTTGGTATCTTTTAGGGGTGAGACGGTGACCTTGATTTTATCTGTGCTTAGACAAGATTATGAAGTAGACTTGCTTGTATTGCTTTATTATGGTGTCTGAGTAACCTTGTCTAATGGTGGTATTCCTGAGATTGTTTATTCCCAGTAGGAGAATAACATGTCCTAGCCATTTGTACAAGGCCACCTTCTGGATATCAAGGGCAATTTTTTTTTTCCTTTTTTCCCCCTCAATTGTTGGCATGATAATACTGCCTGTATTCTTTATAAAACTAGAACACTGCCACAGCCCAGATATGTTGGGGCTGATGCACTGTCCATTTTTTGGCAGTCCCTTTTATTGAAAATGTCAGTGATGGTGGTGGTAGTTGCGGTGGTGTATCTCTACCTCCAGTTAGAGGGCTGCTAAGAGTGGGATTATGTTCTGAAACCCTAAAATCAGACTTCATATCATAGCCTGCCACCTTGGTTTCTCTTTCCCAAATCTCCTTCCCAATAACGGAACTGGGCCCACTGGTATTACCTCTTGGTTCCATCAGAGCCATTGTGACAACTCACGGGACAAACCAGTGATTCTGCTACCTAGTCTGTGTACCTGTAGTTGACGCACACAGCTCCTGGGGGTGACCAGAATTCCTTTCTTTTTCTTCTTCTAATAGTGCAGTGGTCTCCTCCTGCATGTCTCCAATCCAAACAAGTCTGGGTGGGGAGAAACCATTTATGCTGAGTCAAAATTTATCTCTTTGAAATTCTCTCCCAACATTGTTCTGTTTTTGTCTGGCAGTTCTTCCACTTTGTTATTGATTACACGCTTGCTGGATGAATAAAGTATCTGTCAGGCATTAACATCCAGTAATATGGGCCCTTTCCTTTATTTAGGAAGTTTGGAATGTTAAGAATAAATGTGGACTATATTATAAAGATTGAGGAAGAGACATGATGCAGATATGAAAGAAATAGGGCAATTAAGAAAATACAGTTCTGGGGCACCTGGATGGCTCAGTTGGTTAAGCGTCTGACTCTTGAGCTTAGCCAGGAGTCTACTTGAGATTCTCTCTCTCCCTCTCCCCACCCCCCTGTTTCTTTCTTGCTTGCTTGCTTTCTTGCTTGCTTTCTTGCTTTCTATCTCTCAAATAAATCTTAAAAAATAGGAAAATACAGTTCATGGTGGATAAATTTTCAGTGAAGAATGAGAGATGAAAGAGAATTATAGGCCTTTACAGTTCTCTTATCATTCTAAGTTACTTTCCTGCCCAAAGAAATATTTCCTCTCTCGCTATAATCACACAGTTCCCCAGAAATGTTGGATGATCACATCATAGGGGATAATAGTAAATAGAAAAACAATAATAAAGAGAATGTACAAAAATAGGAAGAAATTAAGGTGATATTAGAATGATCCCTACAAAGAGAAAAGATGCCTATGTTTTCCCATTGTTATAGAAAGAAACTCTGAAATGCAAGGGAAAGGCTAGATGACTTGGTCAAGGTCACCTGGGACCTCAGAGCAGAATGGGGGAGGGGACTGTGTTTGCTCCATCCAGCAGACCATGATGTCTCTCAGTTGCAGCCTACCTGTAGGCGAACCTCATCCTATAGCATAGTTAGCACTGTTTACCACAGAGACTTGAAGAGACTAGCAGAATCACCATTTCAGGAGAAAGATTTATAGCTGTACTTAATGAATCTGAGTGGTTGTTTTTCTAAGTATCTTTATAAATATCTTTAGTATGGAGAAACAGAATTTAGCCTTGATAGACACCTCATAAATGTTGACTGAATGCTTTGCTAGTGACACGTCTGGTGTGGTTAAACAGGAAATGGTATATTTATGAGCTGCCATGGGAAAAAAAATCCACAAGATTCACATTTGGACTACAGTGTTGTATGGGTGATCTTATAGATTATTCTAGGGAACTGTCTTAGGAACCAGCTCCTGCAGTTATTCTGAGAATTACATATATAAAGTCAAATTGGGAGGGTGGGTTATTCTGTCTTTACATAGAAGAAGTCATTTTACTTTTTAGGAGAGTATCCCATATGCACTAAAATAGTTTATCACTTGCTTATTTTCTTGAAAGAACTATTACCATAGTATAGTACAACAGAACAGTACTGATCAATAATTGGATTTAAAGCCAGAGACCTGTGAATGCAAACACACACACACACACACACACGCATGCGCACACAGGTTTTACAATGTAGTCTTAATTATTACATTTATAGAAGTTTGAAAGAGGCTAAAGGTAACTACTATTATAATGTAAAAGACTAGACTCTAAGTGGCAAGGTTGTACCAATTCTAGCGTTCTACAAGGTTGAAACCACAATACAACTAAGTCACATCTCTTTCACTCTAATTATCAGAAATTAAGGATACATTCAATCTACTGCAAGCCTTTATTATACTTTTTATCAAGTTATATTCTGTCTGCCTTGAAATGATGATGACATTCTTTATGAGACCATTAGATTAACCAAAATCGTAAGGTTTTGGTGGCAAGTAGATGGATATTTGGGGCTAGGAAGAAATAAGTGGCAGCAAGAGTGACTTGTTTTCTTAGTAAATGTAGCTGAGGGGAGTGTTTTCTTGGGAAAGCATTCTTCACTTCCTCTAGTTAGTCATCTGACCCCCTACTTCTTCATGTGGGCTAATGTACCACTGGCCAGAATTTTTTTTAAAAAAAGATTTTATTTATTTATTTATTTATTTGATAGAAACACAGTAGAGAGGGAACATAAGCAGAGGGAGTGAGAGAGGGAGAAGCAGGCTTCCCGCCAAGCAGGGAGCCTGACTCAGGGCTCGGTCCTGGGTCTCCAGGATCATGACCTGAGCTGAAGGCAGATGCTTAACGACTGAACCCCCAGATGCTCCCAGAATATTCTTAAGATATACACCTACCCCACCATGCCCAGTTTCCTTATATTGCTTCCTCATGCTCTCTTAGGACAGCTGTAAGAAGAAGAGTAGAGAATCAAATTTATCAATGTTGCATTTCTAGCCAAGGTGTGGACATGGAGTTCCAGTGAGTGATTTAGAGGCTCACTTCTATAAATGCCATATGTGTGACTGATGCAGTCCTGAGACATGTCAGGACAAAGCAGCCCTCATCAGTGATATGACTTATGTTTTGTTTGCAAACATGGACTTTATTGCGACCTGTAGCTCTCCACAGGCTCCATCTCCTAATTGTCAAACCTCTTCCAAAACCAGCTTTGCCATGTTAGGAGGGCCATCTTCTCCCATCTCAGCAGCTGCTATCCTGCAGAGTCTCTGTTCTCAACCAGCTGTTTTTTTTTTTTTTTTTAAGATTTTATTTATTTATTTGACAGAGAGAAACGCAGCCAGAGAGGGAGCACAAGCAGAGGGACTGAAAGAGGGAGAAGCAGGCTTCTCGCCAAGTAGGAAGCCCGATGTGGGGCTTGACCCCAGGTCTCCAGGATCATGACCTGAGCCGAAAACAGTTGCTTAACCAACTGAGCCTCCCAGGCGCCCCTCAACCAGCTGGTTTCAACTGGTTTTGACTGTGGCAGAAATGTTGTAGACATAGCAGATGGTCTTGATATTTCTGAAAACCAGCAACATGTTTGCCATTTCCACCTCCACGCTCTTGGCTACTGTTTCTCCTTCAAGTGGTTTGGGTCATTTTTAACAAACCTTATATTCTGATGATTTTTCTTAAATATCAGATTAAGACTACTGTCATGCATAAGGACCCTTGCAGAGTATAGAGAGAGGAAGAATTTTAGGGCTCTTCCACACACATGAAATAAACCCTTAAGCTGAGATAAGTTTTGTTTGGCATGAGATGAATTAGACTGAGCAAATAGTGAGTAGATTTTAAATATTTTAGGTATGAAGTATCAAGCAGTGAGATGTGCCTAACGGTTGGTACTAGAAGAAATAGAGTCTAATATTCATGGTGTTTGAAGCCTCTTTTGAGAGGAATATACCATTGAGTAATGTTTCTCCTTATTGAACACAAGAGGTCTAGAGAGAAGGGCAAATGTAATTAGGTTAGAGAATATTCCCCAGCAGTGATTCCAGAGCAAAACAAAATGAAGGTGCCATAACAACTTGATGATTTGGGACCAAATTCAGCCTTTCTGAAAAATTAAAGCAGACTGATTTATTCTTTCTTGTTTGCCCCATGTAGGCAGGCAATGTGAACAGTCTCTTAACTCACTAAATAATGGTATAAAACCTCTTCTTCTCTTGAGCTGTATAAATACAATCTTGGAAAATGCTCATTCTCCTGGAAAGAACTGCACAGATGGGAAGGAGACATGAGTAATGGTGGCCCCACAAGATTCAGCCAGCCTCTTGTGAGTCAGCATGCTTCTCCAAGTCTGTAGGACTCACTGACTGAGAGTAAGTTGGTTAACAAAGGATGGGTGAGGACCCTGCCTCCCAGATGTCACAGTTAAGACACAGTTTATCAGGTACAAGTCTTTCCTTCTCAAGGTAGTAGTAATAATCATAACAACAGTGAATTTTAGTTAATTATTTCCTCCAAATGCCAAAAGTATCATTCTACGGATAAGGACATAGAACTGTGGAGGGAGGGGGTAAAAAGGATGGGAGGCATTTGTGTAAGTGAACATCAGATATCCCAGGTAGGGCAGGTTGAATGAGGAAAACCAGTTTGTGTGTGAGGGGTATGTGGAGCAGAGGCAGGGGAGTGGGATGAGAAGAAGATATACACATTGCACAGTGAAGCAGTAGGACCAGCTCCTTGAGTCATTATGAGAACCTACGGGTATAGGGGCATTGGGTATAAGATTTGTTTTTCAATCCTGCCTGCCCTGCTGCTGATGATAGTAAGGTCTCCAAAATAATGCACTGCTTGAATTAAAAAGTTTACTCCACAACTAACAACTAGATGGAATGCCTAACAAGCAATCAGAATAAACACAATCATAGAACTGGAGTATTTGCCAGATCATGGGGGTTCAGGGGAGCCAGAGGTGGTAGGGGAGGGAGTTCTACAATAATTCTAAGGGCACCCAGGGATTTTAGTACTTTAATAACCGGGCATACCAGCCAAATATAAGTCCTGAAGAAAATCAGCGCTCCTATAGGTCATGTATTGAAATGGATTTGTCTGTAACAGGTTAAAAATCCATTTCAGAAGCAGTAATAAAGTTTATAGAGCCAGGAGACCACATCTGAGACCCTTCTCACCTATGAGACCCTTCTCACCTACTCTTTATCAAACTAAGTGTTAACCAAATAAAAATAATAATAATAAAGGGTTTTCCCATGACTTTTTTCTTTGATAGTAGACAGGAACTTCAAGGGAAAAGTATAAAGGTTCAGCAAGATGTTTAATTATGGGACACCTAGGTGGCTCACTTGGTTAAACATCTGACTCTTGGTTTCAGTTCAGGTCATGATTTTGTGGTCATGAGACTGAAGCCCACATCAGCTTCCATGCTCAGCGTGGAGTCTGCTTCAGATTCTCTCTCTCTCTCTTGAATAAATGAATAAAAAAAATGTTTAAATACAGATTACAGTAAACACAAGGATCATTAAAATACAAGTTAAGTTGAGCTGGTCCTTCTAGATTAGCTTCTAAATTCTTTCAGTGTTCACCAGTAAATACATATTCGGACAGATGCAATAATGGCCTGTGATCCAGGTTATTACTAGAACTATAGAACCCTTGATATATTTGAGAATAGAGCTAATTCCCAGTTTGTCTGGGTTCCAGTGCTTTTGGAAACATTTGGTAAAGGTGTACAAACACACAATATGTGTTATTGTCCCAGAAAACAGGTATCTAATTATCTGTTAAATGACTATATAACTTGGGCCTTTTTTCTCAAGAAACGAGAGGTGGTCTACATTTTAGGAAACTGTACTTCACACAAACACATGGAACATAGCTCAAGTGATATGCCTATGGGACTTGAATATTTATTACTCTTCCCTAATGGAAAATGCATTTATCCATCCGTTTTCTTACTACTTACTACAAATATGACTTTTTTCTTTTTTTAGGTAAAGAGTAATTTCATCTTATAGAAAGAATAAAGACTTTTATGTTAATTTTTTAAAAATTTTAGGCAAAGAGTAATTTCATCTTATAGAAAGAATACTTTTATGTTAGTTTAAAAAATGCTTTATATCATATCTCAGAAAAAAGATTTCATATATCTTTTCATAAAGAAATTTTCTCTGTATTTAAAATAAAATGTTTGATAAAATATGTCATATAGGAAAAATATATAGAGAGAGTTTGGGTCAAGCTCAAAATAACATTGTAGATATTAAATCATACCAATTAGAAGTAGATCCCAATATTAGAAAAAGTTGTTTTCCAATATTTCTGTGGTTTTTGTAAATAGACATTCCACCTGAGTTCTAAATTTATTTTTCAAAGCAGCTAAGCTTCCAGGAGAGAAATTATATTGCAAGGTAAGAGTTTATAAGGCAACACACAGAGATAACCCTCACAAATGATAGTGAATGCAATCCTATCCCACATCCACCACTTGATGGTCTTCTAGGATTCCAGATGAGATGAATGGAAATATGGAATTAAGGTAATTCTTTCAAAATTATAATGATTAATCAACAAACAAGTCCTAAAATAGGGTTTTAAAAATTCATCTTTCATGACCTCTCTTTTTAGCCTACTTGGGTATTATATATATCCATTTAAAATTTTTCCCCACCTCACCCCCCACCTTGAATTTACCAAAAGACTTTAGACTTTGTCTTGCAGCAGACAGTGTAATACATCACATTTGTTCTACCTCTGCTTTTTCTTGCTTTTTTCAAGGCAGAATCCAGGCTTTGAAATTCCTTGCTGCATGGGTGTTAGCCTGGGAGAAAATATAAGCCACCTCAAATCCAAAGCTTCTTTTTTGTTTCATATACAAGCCTCAGCTCTTTAGAGGAGTTTGTGAGGAATGGGGGAGAGTTTTTGAAAGGAGGGAAAAAGCTAAGTCAGGATGGGCAGGGGAGAGAGGACCACAGGAGACTTGAGCCATCTGGCAGCAAATGAGGAGTCCTCAGAAGGAATGGTTCTGTTTTCCCTAGACTCACCCAAATCCCCATGTCCTAAATGTGACCCCAGGGACAGGTTACAGGACACAAGGAAAACATAAGTGTTCTCAGAACTATACTGAAAATCAAAAGGTTTTAAAATGATCTTTCCAAAACGGGTAACCTTGTTTTATCCTAACCAATGCCTTTTCCGTGTGTGTGTGTGTGTGTGTGTGTGTGTGTGTGTGTGTGTGTGTGTGTTGGGTGAGGTGCGTGCACACATAGGGGTGGAGAGGTTGGAGGATTGGGGCTAAGCATATGTGGGAATTCAAGTGGTATGGGTCACAGTTGATATAAGTTGATTTAAGGAAATAAAAATGTGATATTTTGCCTACTTAATATAAACTAAACTCAACTCTACCCCAGAGGACATTTGAGGATTTTACATAATGAATCAAACCTTTGAGCTTAAATCTAAATGGGATATATCTGTTTTCCAGGAAGAAAAATACATCATACTTGTGTTTATCTCCCACGGTTACTTCATGTCAAATCGTACATGATACACGTTATCTACCCTGCCAAATGGGGTCATTTATTGTTTTAACACCTTCATCCTCTAGAGGGGTGCAGTGAATGCTACTTTTTGCTAAAACTCAGAGTGCCCTGATTCATTTCACATATGTTTGCAATGCAACACAAATGTAGGGTTCATCATATGGTATACCACCCAGCTCCCAAGACACTCAGAGTTCCTGTGCTGATAGTCTACTTTACTCCCAGATTTCCTACCCACTGAGGGAACCCTTATATTTAACAGAGATCAGCCAACAAACAGTGCCCCACTTGTGGATGTTTTGGGATGTTCTTCATGTTCATCAGTCCCACTCCTCTGGAAGAAAAATTTGTACCTAGAGAAGATAATGCTTCCCATTCCTGATGATGTCTTAGGATGCATATGGCAAGAGTGAGGACTAGGAGCATATGCTAGAAATAATAGCAGTGAATCTTTATATTTCAACATGAGCTTACAGATCTCTACATAATATGATTTCAGGTAAATTTACATTATATGGCTTGGCCAACTTCCTAAATGCTTGCTACATGGGTATCGTTATCAAATATCTCTTTATTGTCTTAGTTGGGCTTATCACCATCTACCAATAACTTCTGCTCTTTTTTTAGTCATTCAACAATCTGTATAACACAACAGAAGTGCCAGGAATTGGATCAGGGAATAGCGGTTGATGGTTAGGCCACCCTTGCTACTTTGGTTAAGCTCCATATATTTTCTTGATTATATCAGCCTTATAAAAAATAAAAAATAAAAGCTTTTTTTATTTGAGGAAATACGTATTTTTTTTTTTTTGAGAAAATACCGAGTTATGATTCAGCAGTGTAGAAAGTGAGGTAAAGTTTAGGGATATTTATTTTTTAAGTAGTACTCTAAACCAGACTTTTGTCCTAAAGACTTTTTTCTTTTTCTTTCTTTCTTTCTCTCCCCTACCCCCTTTTATACAGCATTATTTCCTCTGTCTCAAGCTGTCTGTAGCAGAAAGAATGATTTGGAGATTAAACATCAGTGTTATTCTAAAAGCAATCATCTGCAAAATTTAGATTCTCTCTACAATGACTGCCTTGAAAAATGAAAAATTCAGTCACAAAATTGGTTTTTTTTAGTCTTGAGAATATCAAGCAGTTTATTTGACTGACTTTTGCTAGAGTGACTGTTTAGTCATTTGTGAGATGATGTGCCTCTTAGGTAGGACAGTCTGCCAAGTTGTTTCCAAGAATTTGGGATTTGCAACTTTTTGCACCCCAATTACTGGCACAGCTTCTAGACCATCCACTTAGCTGCAAGACATCTTCTAGGGCACAGATTTATGAGCACTAGTTCTAACAAGTCACTTTTTCTCCTTTATTCCATACGTTTTCTCCTTTTAAGTCCCAATCTAAGGGCAGAATATTTTTCTTCCACTCTTTAATAGTTTTGTTTACCTACTGTCACTTTTCAAAGGTAACCTGGAAATTGCTCACAGGGAGAAATTTATGATGCAGTGTATGAGACTATAGTCCTATGCCTTGCATGGTTACTATGGCTCACATATCAGTCAGAGTTGTAATCAATAACTGGTTGTAAAGTAAATGAATAAAAGAATGATTGAATGACTATAACCAAAAATCAATGGGTAAAAATGAGTATAGGAGTTAAGTAATAAGATACCATAGGGATAACTTAAATTTTTACCAGATTGTATTTTTTTTCTAAATAAGAAATATTTTCAGCTCCAATATTAGACAACTTAGGATATCCTATTATTTTACCAGTGTCCAGGTGGGAGACAACATACTCAAGTGCACCATTGGAAGAGTTTAATGGAGGGAGTGTTTATAATGATGTGGGCAAGAGTATGTGTAGGAAGACCACAAAGGATAATATAGTACCTTGGAGTTAGTGAAAGCAGGAATTCTGGGGGACTCCATGGAAAACAATTTGTTACTGGAATGTAGAGAGAGTAACTAGGTGGAAACATTCACTGAATAGAAATTGTACCCTTATGTAGAGGGTCAGGGTTGACTTGCGATGACTTAGCAGAGAGGTTGCTACTAGAATAAAAGTGCTTGCCTCATTCTCCATTAATCTTGCAATTTCTTATTTCATGTCTTCCATTGGTTGGACTGAAAACAGGAAGACAAGGAAGCCTGTTGCCATAGTCCCTAGGGGTTAGTCTTGGGGCTCAGAGCAGGGTGGAGAAGAGTGGAGAGTGAATCTGGAGGTACGAACAAAACTATTGAGATACCTTCTTTATTAGCTGAGGTGGCTAGTTGGTGGTCTATGAACTATTGACACTTTCCTCCATATGCAGGGTAATCGGAAGTTGGAAAAACACGTGTATCAACAATGAGGTTCCAACAAAAAGAAAATAAGTATCGCAACAGAGAAGAAAAACAGAACTTCACTCTGCTTTAGATTCCTAATGGTGTAATTTGTAGAAAATCAAAGTGAAACAGCATTAATGTCCCTCAAATTTGTTTGATAAAAAGGCTAAAAACTTTTTTTTTTTTGCCATTTGTATTAGAAAGAAAAAAGCCTTCAATTCTGTCTTTAAAAAATGCATTGGGTTCTCTAAAAATGGAGTCTGTACACGGATCTTGTAAAGGAGTCCTTTCAGGAGACATCTTTAAGGATATGAAGGAAGCAAGAAAGTGCAGGGGAGGAAGCTAAACAAAGATGTGGTGATTGCTCCCTAGTACCAGCTGATTCCACGGGGAGCTCTGATGTGTGAATGGTACCATGAGACTGTCCTGCAAGGAGGCCAGGCCTAGAATGAGTCTTTAGGTGCAGACTACTCTGGTGGTGGTAGAAGCATTTCTCCCAGGCATCTCCAGGCAAAGGGTCTCTTCTTGGCTAATGGCAAATATCCAGAAGAGGGTGCATCTGTGAACCACTAGAAACCAGCACTGGCAGATGGGGCATGGGTGCATTGGCCTAATAAAGGAGATCTGGGTGGGTCATGTCTGCTAGAGACATGTAAGCTGGTAGGCAAACTCCTCCTTACCCACATATATTCCCAAATTCTAACTTCAGGGGCTGAGTATGTCTTTTATTACACTGCAGAACCCAGTAAATCAGCTGGTCTCTGACTAAATGTCAACCAGGGAGAGTTATTTCTGACATTATTTGTTGTCTGTCATTGTGATTGTTGTGCTGTTTTGGGTTAAGCCTGAATAGCTGTGACTTTGAACCTTATGGCCGTCCCTCAATAGGAGTCAGAAACCCTTCCGCATGACAATTATAATTATAGCTCTAATTTAACCCAAATCAAGATTCTCACAAAAGTTTTGCATCTAGTATAAAACAAAAAGTTAAATAGGAATGTAGTCACTTACTGTTATTATTAAGTCATTATTATACATTTTGACAGCAGGTGGATAAGAACTTTTGAATCACAAGTTATAGCCTTGAGGAAATGAATAGATATCAGGCTATCTTAGCTGGTATGTCTGCAGCCAATGATTCTTCTATTCATTAGTTTTTAAACTGTGCCACTTGAATGCATGGTCCTGCTAATTTATTTTTTTCCAGCATCATTTGTACGGAGTCTCCTAAAATCCATCACAGTTGAGAACAGAGTCTAGACAGTTATTATGATACAATCAAAAGGAAAGCTGGCAAATAAAAAAGGGAAAGTGAATAGAAGTGCTGATTAAAACAACAGTACAGTTTATATGAGTCTCCTTTTAAATTTGTATTTTCCAAACTTCATCTTTTGGAAGACTGAAATCACACTAAAGCATTTTAGTCCTGGAAGTCAGCTTTATTTTATAGGCTTAAAGAGGAAAGAAGGAAGATTTACATTTTTCTCCATAGAAAGGGTTCTGCAACCTAATTAAATAAATATTATGGCAGTGCATTTGAATAGTTTTCCTATCAGCGAGGAAAGAAAATGCTCTATTTTCCTAAAGCATGCATTTTATGTCTCTGTTGAAGAAAGACAAGTCAGCCATTGCTGAATAAATGTTTTTATCAAATCTATGTTTGATTTGAGGAAGTTAATTTTTTTATGGGAACTAAAAATGTGAAATTCACATAATCCAGTCCCTAAACACAGTCTTTCTCTTTAAGTTTCCAGAAGAACTCCTACTTGAGTTTTAGAGCCATTTGCTATTGTCTTTTGCCACTGAGTACATGGATGGATAGTTTCTCTGCATGCAGTTAAATGAACATGAAGAAAGGCATTCATGCTGTAAAGGGATCTGGAAAAACTAATGTATAAACGATAACATCTGTGCAAGGTGTGAAGAAAGGGAGGAAGTAGAACATGCACATTAGTCACACACTGTCAACACAGAAGCACAAGTTTCAGGCCAGTAAGCTGAATGGGACTGTGATTTCCAGAACACAACCTCATCCCTGTCAAAGGGGTAGAAAGGATGAATAATAGGTCAGGTGCATTCACGTGGCATGGAAAGACACAAGCAACTGATGCTGTAAAAAAGACAAAAACCAAAACCAACCCAGCATGAATGAGTAATGAAAACTAATGAAAAACTTTCCAGTCAGAGATGTGAATGTGTCAGTTTGTTAATACAGAATTTCATTAAGTCCGAAGTGTCATAATGGAGATTGTCTTTTCTTTACAGGGGTCATTGTCCTGTTCTTTCTTGGTCCCTGCCTCACATCCCCCTGTTGTAAGACACTGGCAGATGAGCTTTGTAGCTGCCCTTTCCTGGGAGGAGCATTCAGTCCTTCATAAGGCAAAGTCACAGCTTGGCAGGTGTAAAGAGATTTAATTTCACTAAAAGCCTACAGCAGAGGTTGCCTTCTCATATTCAACACAGAGGATGCCTGTTGGACAATTAATGCAACTTTCACATCCTCTTCAATTTGGCTCTAAAGTGTCTCTTTTAATGACCATAATTCTTGGAATGATAACTTTTCCAGATGGGCCATTTAAAGCATTTTCACCACTTCAGATGAATGTTGAGAAAGTTTTCAATTAAGTCTTTATTCTTTTTTTTTTTAAATATTTTATTTATTTGACAGAGAGAAATACAGCTAGAGAGGGAACACAAGCAGGGGGAGCGAGAGAGGGAGAAGCAGGCTTCCCGCCGAGCAGGGAGCCTGATGTGGGGCTCGATCCTGGGTCTCCAGGATCATGACCTGAGCCGAAGGCAGTCGCCCAACCAACTGAGCCACTCAGGTGCCCCATTAAGTCTTTATTCTTGATGTTAAACATCTTATTTTTAGAGTCTGAGCATAGAGCATTGCAAATGTTTGGACCTCAAGTTCCAAGTGAAGGATTAAGCCAGAGCTAGAAGCCTCCATTTATCTTATTTCTGTATCTCTGACTGCCTCTCCTCCTCCTCCTCCTCATCTCTACCCACATTTCCACCTCTTTCACAGCCCAAGTCAATTCCCATTTCACCCTTTAAATCTTCCCTGGCCTCAGGGTGCCTGGGTGGCTTAGTTGGAGTCTTAGGTCATGATCCCAGGGTACTGGGATTGGCCCTGTCTCTGGCTTCCTCTTCCTCCCTCTCCCCACCCCCCTTCCCAGTTTGTGCTCTCCCTCTCTCTCTCAAATAAAAATGAAATAAAATAATAAAATGAAATAATAAAATAAAAAAAATAAAAATAAGCCTTTTCTGGCCTCTCTAATATTTATTAGCCACAATGAACAACTCATGAGTGCATCAGTGAGCCTTCTTGCCATGGTAGAGCGGAGGTTCCCACACCCCAGCCTACACCAGCATTAACAGGAGGGTTTGTTAAACACATACGTCCAAGCCCCAGCTCATAGTTTCTGATTCCGTAGAGGTGAGAAGGGGCCCCACGTGTGCTTTTCTAGCAAGTTCTCGGGGGAGGCCAATGCTGTTGGTCCAGGGACCACACTTGAAGAACCTCTGCTGTGGGAATGGACTTTTCTCCTTCTCCATCCACTGCTACACTTTGAACTCATGTTTCAAAACTCTTCTCCATATTGTCTCCTCTGTGAAAGCTTCCCCTGGCAGAGTCAGGCTTCTCTCAGCCTACATTACTTAGGGGACGTCCTACCTTTATTAAGACAGGGTAGCTATGCTAGTTTCTTAGGGCTGCTGTAATAAAATATTGTAGGCTGGGTAATTTGGGTAATTTAAACAGCAGAAGTATATTTTCTTATGGTTCTAGAGGCTGGAAATCCAAGGTCAATGTGTCAGTAGGGTCAATTTCTTCTGAGGCCTCTCTGCTTGGCTTGCGGATGGCTGTCCTGCTGTCCTCACATGGTCTTGCCTCTGTGATGTCTGCCTGTGTGTCCTGAATATCCTCTTCTTATAAGGACACAGATTGGATTGGAACCCATCCTAATGGCCTCATTTAAACTGAATCACATCGGTCAAGGCCCTATCTCCCAATATAGTCACATTCTGAGGAATGAAGGGCTAGGAGTTCAGCATAAGAATTAGGGAGACACAGTTCAGCCCAGAAGAATAGCAAACTCAGATACCTAAAGGGGCCCAGACAATTCTGCAAGTGCATGCATTTGGTGAGATGTAAGACATGAGAAATGAAAAGTGATCATGCTGACAGCTTCCTAATGGATCATAAACTTATCTTCCCAGAATCTATACACTGTTCGGTCTAGGCTACACAGTGACCATAGTTGGGACATGATTACTGTTCAGACAGGGTCATACTGCAAACACAAACATGACTAATCCCCACCCCCGCTGTCTGCTACTTTTACCCATAATAAATCTAAACCTCAGGTTCTTATCAGTTTTTCTCACCCTTCACCCACACAGTAAGAGTCAGCTGTGAAAAGAACAGAAAACATTTGCATTGTTTCCCCCCACTTTAAAAGCTTGTTTACAACCCTTGCCTTGTTTAATTTGTATTCACAGCTACTAGTGAAGTACGGTAGATCTGTTTTAAAAATGAGGAAACTGGCCCTCAGAGATGTAGGTGTCTCCACCAACCTTCATATCATAGTGTGACCAACTTCATACAGTAATTAAGTAAGAAAGTCCAGGCCCGGACCCAGGTTCCTGCGTATCTTTGTGCTCTACTGGCGTTCCCTCAGCCTCCCAGGAACCTGCTTTGTTTCCTTGAGTGAAAACAATGCTCTCCTCTTCTCTTGTGTGTTTGTTTTTCTTCCCTTCTAGACCATAGCATCCTCAAAGTTAGAGATCATGTTATGTATTTCTCTGGCATTCCCTTGAGCTAGATCTAATGTAATGCTGAGCACAAAGCAGACCCTCCGTAAGGAGTCACTGACTAAGTGAAACTCACAGACATTTCTCAGAGGCCAACAAAGGGAAGGCATTGTTTCAGAGCAGGGGACTTTTCTGCCTTGGTGTCACTGTTGCAGGACCAGAGAGTATAGTTACTTTAGTTCTTCAGGGAGGTTGGCAGCAAATAATTTTTTCCTGCTTCACAGTTTTTCTTTTCTTGTTATGGTTTCTGCACTGAAAACTATTGGGAGGTTCAAGCTTCAATTTCATGTTCACTTCCTGGGATTTTTGTGCATATTAAAAATACACCTGAGGAGAATGTGGTAGAGACTGTGATGTGCTGTCCAGATCCTCCTTTAAAGAAGGATTTGTTGCTCCAACAGTTGGGGGGCACTATTGTCACCAGCCTTCACCTATCAGCCCTTGGTGGGACTGCCTGAGCTACAGTGAGCTGCCCTGCCTGTAAGGGTGGGACCCTTTCCTGGAATGGTCCACATCCAATGATTGATCAGTGAAGGTCTGAAGTCCTGGCCATCTTAGTCCAACTCAGGACAACTCTGAAGGGAACTCATGCATCAGACCTGTCCCTTAAGTTGAGGTTGTCATGAGTTGGAATTATGACTCACTCAACGTCTTCTGCCAAATCCTGCTTTCTTTTCTTTCCTTCCTCTGGTGTTGAATTTTAGGGCTCTCCTATGTAAGCATTTTGCACAATAAACTCTGTCTTTGAGTTTGCTTCCTGCAGAAACCAGCTTGAGACAGAGAAGACTGGTGGGTAGTGGAGGTATGGGGAGAAGGAAGGGCTTATTAGTTGGTTCACATGAAGAAGATGAACACTCGAGAACATAAATAAATAGAACATGGGGCCATGGTCTGTTAGAGCTGGCCATGCATTACGTGGAGAATATCTGGATATGTCTTGTTGTATTGCTACACACCATTTATACCTCCCAGACCCTGAGAATGATAAGAAGGAAGGGGTATAGGTTGGAGAGGGCTCCTTAGAGCTCTTTGGGGCCACTCAGCATTTGTTCAGCTGCTTAATATCTTTCTAGGTCCTCTTCCTTTAAAGCTAAGTAGATGGTTTGCTTTTATAATTTCTGCTTGATCTGGATCATTCTTAATCCAGTGAATGGGGTCTGAGCACATTCTGATGGCCCTTCTGTTTCTCCCCAACATTGCTGGTAATCTTTGAACTTCTGATTGAGTTTGTGACTTTTTTTTTTTCATTCCATCCAAGTCCAAGCCTGGTAAAAGAGAATTTAGCTGGTCATGGGTTTACTCTTTTAGTCTACCTTTCTTACCTGGAATGAAAGGCACAGGCCTTCTTCTAATTAGCATCATTTTGGCTGTGATGTCCACAGTGGCAAGCTTGGGGCTCCATTTACTCCTATACGTTCGCTGTCATTTAGATGAATTTTGGGGCACTCTCGGCACCAGGCCTCCCTCTGGAGTTTCCTCAGCAGGACTAATTTGATGTATTGCCTCAACAAATCCCATCAGCCCTGCCCGATTTGGAACTGAGGGTAAAGATAGTTTATAGGGGCAATAGCAACAGAACTGTTCTGTCTGAGACAGGCAAATAATTTCTTCTCTGTGCCAGTCCAATATTGTTTTCCCTTAATCTTCTGAATGCCTGAGAAGCTGCTGCTTCCAATGCCCTTGAAACCATTTTCTCCCCTGGAGGTTAATACCCTGAGGAGAGAGCAGACCCATTATTTCTGCTCCCTTGGGCAGGCAGCCCATTTTCTTTAGTTTCATTTGGCATTATGTTGAAATGGCTCAATGTTAAAACACATGATTCATAGTCATTGATGGCGTGGATTAAGCTAAAACCCTATGTTGTCTCATCCAAGGGTCCTTTAAGACTGAAGCAAGCTGGCTAACTAAGTCCTCCTGGGTCTCTTGCTTCTTGGGACTACTGAAAGCCCATTAGCCTACTCACCCAACTTGTGTCCTTGTTGGATTCTAGGTCCCCTGTCTCTCCTGGTGCCTAACTCAACTTTATTCCCATTTCCTCCATATTCCAAACACTGAGTTCTCTCTCTCTCTCTCTCTTTTAAGATTTTATTTATTCATTTGACATAGAGAAACACAGCAAGACAGGGAACACAAGCAGGGGGAGTGAGAGAGGGAGAAGCAGGCTTCCCGCCAAGCAGGGAGCCTATGTGGGGCTTGATCCCAGGACTCTGGGATCATGACCTTAGCTGAAGGCAGATGCTTAATGACTGAGCCACTCAGGTTCCCCGAGTCTCCTGTCTTTCTACCTTTCCTTAACTGCCCTAGAAAAGACCTTATTCTAGTCAACTGACACCGTCTGTCTCTCAGTACTTCTGGTTTAGGAGGAGGGACCAAGGTTGGACTGCTGTGAGTGCCCCCTGAATCTTTAGTGACTTCACTGAAATCTGCTTTGTTTCACTGTTTAATTAATGCTTCCATTCTCAAATTTTAAAAACCATTCACAGTTCTGGTTTGCCTATCCCAGCTAGCCTAGTATTTTATTAGCTGTCCTCTTGAAGAAGACTTGCTGTACTCTGTTGCCGACACTTTTGGATGGAAAAGGACTGGGACACCTTGAACTGGACACCCTCTGCCTATAACCACTCCCTTCCGATTTCTACTATTTTTTTTTTTTCCAGAGCCATTTTTGGTGAACTTATAATGAATGGGATTTTTAGGTAAATTTATGGTAATCATCTATGTGATACTAGATCATAAAACTTTAACTATAGAGGGTTATTTTTATTATTTATAATGCCCCCTTCCATTTTTTACTGAATGGCTTAGTTTCATTCACATATGAATGAGGGTATGTGCTTAGATTTTTTGATTAGTTGTCTTTTTGGTGATCTCTTTTATATTAGCTATGAATGTCTTGATCCAGATACTGTCAGGATTGTAGGCAAGTTCTTTAAAAAACCCAAAGGTGTATTTCAGAAGTTGGGGCTGGAACTGGTACACTTCTCATCTCCTTTCGGCTGTGCGATCCAATCAGTTGTAGGTTTGGCCCCATCTGCCTCTCTTTGGCTATCTGGGCTTTAGTTTATTTATGAATAAAATGAGTGTTTTGTACCAGATGACCTCTAAATTCCTCTCCAGACCTGGCATTCTATGTGTCTACGATAATGATCAACATTTTGAAGTTTTGAGTTAGACATCTCAAATCACATTTGAATATGCCATTTTGAAATGTGTTACACTTCCTTTCATTCAGAAGTATTTTTTCCACACCCTGTTTGGAGAATTGCTAGGGGTAGGATCTCTCAAATGAGACTCAGATGGAGAAGAGGAGGAGTAAGGGAGAACTGAGTTTCCAGAGTTGAAGGGACACTTCACAGATTGTAAGCAGCTCTCTTCCAGTGCACCCTGAATGCTGGAAAAGGAAAAAAACATTCTGAATAAAGATTTAACCAAGAGTTGAGTAGATTTTTCTGGTCCCAAATGTGGGGTGTGAGTAAAGAGTGTACTATTGATTCTTTCCACTGCAGTAAACTCATTGCTAAGGATTTCTCTACTCCAAACAACAACTTTGTCAACTTGATCTTGAATCCTTCACTTGAATCCTTCCCTTGTCCTTCTTCAGTAATGTACTTGGGCAAACATTTTACACAAACACACACACCCATGTATTTGTATACAATAAATACATTTATATTTATATATTTATAATTTAGCTACCAAATCAGAGAGAAATTCTATATATCTTGGATATATATTGTAAATCTATATACATTAAGTATCTCTGTTCTGGTAGCTAAATTATAGTAAAGTATAACATCCTGTTATTTATGCTAGCTGGAAATAAAAAGCTTTCCATGGAATAGAGAGTTGGCTTTCATAGACATTTATTTTCCATGTCACATTTTTTTTTTCTACACCAGCTTCTCATCTAAGTTCAGGCAAATCTTTGTTTTTGAATTTCTGATAGCTAAGGACATTTGTGCCTTTCTGTGTAATCTCTTCAAACCTTATAATCTAGTTAAGAATTCCCATCTCACATATTGAGCAGTAATTGATTCCCTTAATAAGCATTTCCATGAACCAGTCTCTCTCTTTCCCAGACATTTTTATCTGTCTGGACAAGTTTCTTTCAATAGCTGTCTATAGCTTTCCAGCCTCCCCCCCATACCTGATTCACTTCCTTCTGTTGTATTCTTTGTGACTTCTGCTTCCCTCCAAGCCCTTTGTCCTCTGTCTCCAATCCTATTTCCAGTGTCTTGGTCTCTAGTTCAAGTAGTCACTCTCTTGCACATTGATTTCTTTTCAGTCATTGAATTATAATTTTAACATTTCTAAATATGATATTTACAATTAATGTCACTTCTACCTCATCTGGGGAAAAGATATATACAACATTATTTCAGACATATACATCCATATTTTGGAAAGACATATTTCTTCCATGGGTTCTGGAAGAATAAGCTTTTTTGTAGTGCTGATGGACTGACTGTCTAAATGAAATAATATTTTTAAGACACCTAGTTTGGGGTTAGACTTCTAGAAGGTACTCTGTAAATAAATGGTGATACCCGTTCACTGTTATTGTGGACTTTCATAAACCACAGTTGGTGAATCAGGGAAAATGTTTTTCTCAAGCAGTTTCATTTACCTGGATCCCTCACTTTATAACCATTAGGGTCTATTCTGCCTATTCACAAGGCTCTGACAGACATGCTTCTCATTTTCTCATGGCATGAAACAAGGATTTATGTTTCCACAAATCACGCCTTTCAAGAGAGATCCACTCTCACTACCAGGTCCAAAATTCCCATGGAAGGAATTAGCATTCATCCATCTTGTGTGAGGTCCTCACTTCCTGACCTATCCAAAAGGTTTAGGTTTTAGGGAAGGTGGTATTAACCCACTTTAGATTTTGATAGGGAGCTTTTGCAGTACACATTCCACAGAGAGAGCAGAGAGTTAAAAACTCTCCTAGGCAACTATTTATACTTTATGCTCTCTTCTTTTTCATGTGTGTGTGCTTGTGTTTGTGTAAGTGTGTGTTTTAAGATTTTATTTATTTGAGAGAGAGTGCAATTGTAAGTGGGAGGAAGGGCAGAAAGGGGTGGGGGAGAGAATCTCAAGCAGACACCTGGCTAAGTGTGGACTCTGACTCTGGGCTGGATCTCAGGACCCTGAGATCATGACCTGAGCTGAATCAAGAGTCGGACACTTGATCGATTGAGCCACCCAGGCATTCACCTTTTGCTCATGTCTGAAGCCTCCAATATCACCTTTCCACCAGTCTCAGCTTTGCTTTCTATTTCACTGAAACAAAAGCAATTTAAAAAGAGAATTTGACATGTTCTGTTAATAAATCAAATATTTCTTTTCTGTAACTCCAATAACCATGGTTGATCTCTCCATTCTGTCTAAAGCCATTTCCTCTACTTTATCATTAGTTCCCATTTACTCTCTGTTACCCCAGGACTTCTCTCCTCCTGCATCATCAATTTTCCCTCTCACTATGTAATTTCTAACAGCATATAAATGAACCATAAAATCTACTCTTTAGAAAAATCCTCCCTTGACCCACATGTTCCTCCAGCTATGACTCCATCTCTCTGCTCCTCTTGGAAAACCCTCTTAAAAGAGTTGCGCATGTTCTATGTTTTCAGCTACTCTCTTTTCATTCTTCCTGAACCTCCTACTATCTAGGCTTTCTTCCCCACTACTTCTCAAAAACTATTCTTGTTATGGTCACCAATGACTAAAAGCTATTAGATTCAAAGGTAAATTTCAGTCTTCATTATATTTTAACCATTAGCAGCATTTGTCATAGTTGATCATTTCTTCCTTCTTAAGACACTTTTAAAAAAAATCATGTAAACAGGGAATTAATTTGGTTAATTAAAATACAAGAACTCAACACACATTCTACACAAAGTCCTGCTAAAATCCATTAAATATTCCTTGATCAAGGATGCCTGGGTGGTGCAATTGGTTAAGTGTTTGCCTTTGGCTCAGGTCATGATCCCAGGGTCCTGGGATTGAGCCCCATATCCGACTCCTTGCTCACTGGGAAGCCTGCTTCTCCCTCTCCCACTTCCCCTGTTTGTGTTTCCTCTCTCCTCTCTCTCTCTGACAAATAAATAAATAAAATCTTTAAAAAAATACTTCTTGGTCAAATAAGCACTTGAGATATATTATGGTTCTTCTGATAAATGAACTGAGAGTTGTGACTTCCACAGTTTTTAAAACTGAGGTTAAATATTTAATAAATCTGGATGTGCAATAAGTCAATGTCCCTTCATAGAGCAGTTAATTTTTTTATGCTATCTGAGAATGTTCATTTATTTCTACTGCAGAAACCATTACTCAAAATTTGTAACTCCTACTTCCATAAAGAAGCATCATATTCTTAAAGGACTGGTGAACCTCTAGCCTGATCCATAAAAAGTAAAATAGTTCTTTTCTAAAATACATGATATTCCCCCTCTCTTAACTCTAATGCAGGAGAAAGATGTCTTGAACACCTTCTTTACGATGTTACATCACTGTTATAGGTCCACCAACACAACATATCCTGATTTAAATTAATACTATACAACTTTTAGTGATTATATCTTATAGTGGTTACCAAATAAATGTTTGCTGCTATTATTTCTAGGCATCTCAAATATGCCACTTCTAAAATTAAACATTTTATTGTTCATCTTTCCCTCACCTTCAAATCACAGTAGGCATAGACAATTAAATACTTCCCCCAATTAGTTCTCCATTCTTCTCAACTTCCGAATCTCCTCTCTGTTTTACTCTCAGATCATAATCTTGCTTATTTCACTGAAAAAAAAAAAGCTATTCCTCATGCTGACTTTTCCAACAAGTGAAGGTAATTCTTTTCTCACTGGTACATAGACCAAAATACTTGGGATCAAGATTGACCCATTTTTATTTTTTTAAATGATTTTATTTATTTATTTTACAAAAAGAAACACAGCTAGAGAGAGAGCACAAACAGTGGGACTGAGATAGGGAGAAACAGGCTCCCCGCTGAGCAGGGAGCCTGATGTGGGGCTCGATCCCGGGACTCTGGGATCATGACGTGAGCCGAAGGCAGACGCCTAACGACTGAGCCACCAAGGCACCCCCATTTTTCTTATTATAGCTCATGCCTAATCTGTCATCAGATCTAGTTGGTTTTACAGAATTCAGTAATTTTCACCATGGTTACCACCCTATACCAAGAAATATCCAATTAACTCTTGACTGGACAACCTCAAGTGAATAACTGACCTCCCAACATCCCAGTGTTCATCTTTGCCCCTCTTCATTTTTTTTTTTTATCCCTAGAGCAGCCTGAGTATTTATTATCTGCTTTCCTTACTAGAATGTCACTACCATGAGAACAGGAGCATATTCCCTTCTGTTCACTGCTATATTCCTAACACCTAAGATTGTGCCTGGCATATAGTAGACACTCAAAGTAGTGTTAGTTGAAAGATCTGCTAATTTGTGAGCTCCTTGTCAAACAAAGACCTTGTCTTATCAACTTTTGTATTTCCTGTGCATTGTAGGGAAAGAACAGTTGCTCAAAATATATTTGTTCAATGAAACCCTGAGTTACTGGAGAGTAATACAAGTTAAACACGAATTCCTCTCTACCTCCTTTTACAGGTTGTCTTTTGTTCCCTTCGTTATAAGGGCACTACAAAAAGTCAAAGGGATAAATCTCTCTAGAATTAAGAAAGGATCATTCGTTAGGATGAAGATCTGCAGATCACAGTGGCTAAAAAAGGCTGAAAGTAGGGATTTTATTCAATAGGAAGCACTAGAGCAGAGCTGCCTGGGAGATTATTTGTAGAGAGATGAGGTCACGGACTCTACCTGGGAGGTTAAAACACCTCTTGCGGCAGGATAATGGGGTCTATGAGTTTTCAGAAGCTTAGAAAAACATATCCTGAGATTTTAACATAGTGAGAAATAGCTGTTTTCCCATCCTTTATCCATTCATTCTTAACTTTCTGTTTACTCCATCCCTTCTTTCTTTCCTTCATTCATCTACTTGTATTAAGCACTTAGTATGTGTAAGACATATAATAAGGTGAAGAGACAGGCAAGATTCTTGTATCTATAGAGTGGAGGGCACTAGATTGGGGGGACGAGGCAGGAAGAAACAGTCTAGCTGAGAAGTATAAATAGAATAAGGTGATAAACGCTTTAATATGGTTATAAGAAGACGTAGATACACCCAAGGTGCCATTTCCATACATGTAGAGGAGTCTCTAAATGGGATGGTAGGGAAGAAGATGTTTCCCAGGAAATTTTGAGTTTTACTCCGAAATTTAAAAAATGAATAGGAGCTTCTAGCTGATAGAAAGGAGAAAGGCACTCTGCCATAGAGGCAATAGCAACGTGGATATGCTGAGACTAGAACAGGGTATGTTCTGGAACCCACGTTGGTCCCATGTGTCTAGGGAAGAGATGGTGTGTGAGCATGATTAAGGAAATGAAGCTAAGAGTAGGAGAAACCAAATTATGAAGAAATGAGAATTATGAGAAACCAAATTAAATGAGGAATCTGAACTTATTCTGGGTGCTCCAGGAAGGAATTTTAGAATTTTAATCAGGAAAGTAAAAGAAGTACTCAGATTTTTGTTGTAGTAAGGTAATCTTAATAAAGGGAGAGTTTCTTTCTTGAGAATTTTTGTGCCAGGCAATGCTTAAGAGATACTCATTTAATTCTTTTAACAAACTCCTGAAAAAGTATTACTAGGCTCATTCTAATATTAAGGAGACAGAAATTTAGGCAACTTCCCATAGGTATATGGAAATTCTCAGAATTCTCAGATCTCTCACTCAAAATTCTGAAATTCTTAATCACCACTACCATAGTTGTGCCTAGAATAGAGGAGGAGAGTGGCAGAGTCAGTGCAGGGAGATGAGTTAGCCCACTATTTCACTGAATCTGGAGGGAAATGATGAGTGTGAACTTTAGCAATGGCAATGGAGAGGTGGGAATAGATGATTTTGAGACAATTGAAGGAGATATAATTTATAGGATGGTGACTAACTACATGTGGAAGAGCAAGTAAAAGAATGAGCATGAGATTTATGGTCATGGTAAGTGGGTGGGAGGTAGGGCCATTCATAAACAGATCAGGCCTGGAAGGGGTCAGACGTGTTGAATTCGAGGGGCCTGTAGAACATGGGCAGTTGGATATCAGAATTGAAGCCCCATAGAAGGCTATGAGCTAGAGGACAACTGTCAGCCCATAAACATGTAATCAGCCAGGACATAGCTGGTAAGAAAATTAGAGCAGAGGGCTTAGAATAGAGCTATGAAAACCAAACTTTTAGTAGAGTCCAAGGGGAAGAAACCCTGCAAAAAGAGTCTAAGAGGGAACAGAAGGAGAATAGGAATAAAGTGAGGAGATAGAGATCTCAGACCTGGGAGGGATTCCAGATTGAGAGATGGGCAACAGTAGATAGTACTACAACAAGGACAAGTAAGGTAAGAACAGATATATATCCACTTTATTTGATGGTATAAGGCTCATCATTCAACTTATACAAAGAAATCTACTTGGTAAGGAGGCTGGTAGACCTATGTGACAGATAGAAGAGGTGGGAAGAAAGTGAGAGATTGGAGCAGCCCAGGGGTAGGCAACGGAGGTGTACAATGCCGGCTAGCGCAGGTTGGGGTTATCGAAAGGATTTTTGGGAAGGGCTGTGGAAGTAATTTTGGAGGGATGGACTCCAAGGAAATGTTGTAAAGATGATTCTTGAATAGTGATTATGTTGGGAAACCTCAGAAATAGATCTTTGACTTGTTTCAAATGTGCATGAGAAGTAGCAGAGGAGGGCCATTTATGTACATCCTTTAAGATTTATTCAGACTTGCAAACTGTACAAATACTGTTACCTCTCTAAATGCAAAATAGGCTTTTTAATTTCTTTCTTCCTTTTTTACCTTTCTTTTTTCCTATCAACTGAAGCATAGGAGCTTGGAGAATGGAAGTTGTGATTTTAATTCACCACTGGTAAATTTTTTTCTTTCAGTAAGTTAGTGATAGTTGTTTCTATCAGAGTGCTGCCAGGGGGAAGATTTTGAGCTGGACTAGGATGCCTGTTTGCTACAGTGCAGTATCCAGACCTTTCAACAATGTCAAACTGACTTTCTATTTCCATAAGCCTTGATCCTTCCCTTCAAAGCCGTCTGTGTCCTTGATCCCAGCTTTCATTCTCTTGAGTTCGACTGAACAATGTCCTAGTTTAGGTGTTTCCATACAAGGATCAAGAAATAGCTTCTCTCTCTCTTAACTAGAGTAGGGGCACAGGAACTTATAATCACATAGAGGGACCATTGTGACTTATTGTCATCTTATGTTCAAAAGTAA
Source organism: Spilogale gracilis (assembly GCA_004023965.1). Lineage (NCBI taxonomy): Eukaryota > Metazoa > Chordata > Mammalia > Carnivora > Mephitidae > Spilogale > Spilogale gracilis. The sequence goes on along the minus strand of PITA01013486.1, from coordinate 31,764 downwards.
AGACTTTAAATAAGTTGGAGTTTATTAATTTCAGAAGCATTCCATTGCAATGAGGATGGGTGAGGAGGGAATGGAGAGAGTGGGAGTAAAATGGATGGGGAAACTTCCTTAGATGAAGTTGTATTTTTAAAGATTTAATTAATTAATTAATTAATTAATTTGAAAGAAAGGAAGAGAAAATGAGCAGGGGGGAGAGGCAAAGGCAGAAGGAGAAGCAGGCTCAGCTAGGAGCTTGCTGAGCAAGGAGCCTGACAGAGGACTTGATCCCAGAACCCTGGGGTTACTACCTGAGCCAAAGGCAGACACTTAGCTGAAGGACCCATCCAGGTGTCCCTGGAGTTGTGTTTTTATACCTCAGAGACTGAGGATGCTGGGAGGTGTAGAATACTAGGTTGGCTCTGTCCTTTGGTACTTTTATGTAGACTTTAACTTTTCCCAAGGATAAGTGTGACAGTCTGCCCTTTCACATCTGAGTGTCAGTGACTTCATTCATAGGCAGTATCATAGAGCCTGGAATCAGTGACATTTGCTTGTTCGGCCAGGGGTTTATGCCAGTCCTACCTGGGATCTGCTCTAGCTGGGCACCATTGAATTTCTAAAAACTCAGCAAAATCTTCACACTGGCTACTGTGGATATTCAGTTGTAGATTAAAAGCTGGCACTGACTGAGCTATAACCTGCAAGTTAGTCAACCAATGAGTGGTGTTTGGGAGCCTTAGAATAACTTGGCAAAAGTGTGACCAGCTGTAATGAGTTATTTGTTATATTTAAAAAGTGAAGTTTGCCTGCCCTCCTGTTTTCCCAAGAAGCTCACCTTGCTGAAGTCACTGATTACTTACACACTTGTATCATGCTCACTAATTATCAAAAATAACAACTGAAATTTGTATTATGCTTTCTATGTATACTTTCCCACATGGTATCTTATTTGAAGCTCATAACAACATTGAAAAGAAGGTAATTACCATTGCTAATTTAGAGACTGGGAAAACAAGGCTCAGCATATGTAAGTGCTAGAGCCAAGTCACAGAGCTAGTGAAAGGCCAAGGGGAATTTTGTTTTCTGTCTTCCATGGATTTTCTCTGCCTGTGGTTGCTCCTATCCTGGTGTCAGAAATCTTTCAGAGTTATAGCAGCCAGTAAAGTCAGTAGGTTCCTGGGCTTAGGCGTTCCAGGGCAGAGCTTAGAGGTTGCTGGAAAATGAGTTTCTTAGCTTTGGTCAGCCTTGAGGTCAAGTGCAATATTATTAACACTGAATAGCTTTGCCCTTGAGAAATTAAAACCCCATGACCTCTAACCAGATTTGGGTGAAGCACATTCTTAGGTCTCATGAAGGGTTTAGCACATTCTATATTTCCATAAGGCATAGGAGCCTTAATATGAATTTTTGCACATTTTCCACAAAAGTATGTAAAGGAAGAGTAAAACTAAGAATAATTGGAACAAAATCAATAAGTTACCAATAACATTTTTTTCTATAATTCAAGCATAGAGTTTTTTCATAAGCCAGTCTTCTAAAGGAAACAGTTTTTTTTTAAGAAAATGAAACAATTTTTTAATATATGGTACATGAAAAATACTGCATTGGTTGAGTAAATAATGGTGCATCCACACAATGAGTCACTGCAGTCTTTAAACATGATGATGTTGAAAATACCTAATGAAACAGAAACACATACACAATATATTGTAACTTTTTTAGAAGCAGTGTATACAGCAAAATGAATGTGTGTGTGTGTGTGTGTGTGTGTGTGTGTGTGTGTGTGTGTGTGTGTCTAGGGAGAGAGGGAGAAATAGGGGCAGGACTGGAAGGATACATACAAATTCTTAGCTGGTTGCTACCTCTGGCTCAGGGATGTGCTGTTTGGGTAATTTGGGAAACAGACGTTGTGACACAGGAGTGTGAAAGGATTATTGGGGATTCAACAAATGGTGTTGGGGAAACTGAATATCCCATACAAAAGAAAGAAGGTAAGTCCCCCACCCCATGATAAGGAAAGAAGTTGGACCCTTACCATATACAAATAATTGAAAATGGATCAATCACCTAAATGTAAGATTTAAAACTATAAAATTCTTAGAAGAAAACAGGGGAAAGCTTGATAGCATTGATTTGATGATGGTTCTTAGATATGACACCAAAAGCACAGGCAACAAAAATAAAAATAGATAAATTGGACTCCATGAAAATTAACAACCTGGGCATCAAAGGACACAGTCAACACTGCAAAAAGGCAACCTATGGAAGAGGAGAAAATATTTGCAAATTATATATTTGATATGAAGTAAGCATCTAGAATACATAAATAACTCCTACAGCTCAACAAATGTATAATCCAATTAAAAATGGGCAAAGGACTTGAATAGACAATTTTCCAAAAAGGATATATAAATGTCCAACAAGCATATTGAAAGATGCTCAACATCACTAATAATTAGGGGAATGCAAATCAACCCACAATGAGATACAGCCTCACACTCATTACAATGGCTGCTATCAATCAATCAATAACAAATGTTGATGAAGATGTGGAGAAAATATAATCCTTGTGCAGTGTTGAAGGGAATGCAAAATAGTCCAACCGCTATGAAAAACTATATGGTAGTTCCTCAAAAACCAAAAAGCCATTCCATTTCTGGGTGTATTTCCAAGAGAATTAGAAGCAGAGCCTCAAAGTGATACTTGCTTTTCCATGTCTATAGCAGCATTATTCACAATAGCCAAAAGGTGGAAGCAACTCATGGACAATGGATGGGTAAACAAAATAGTCCATATACATACTGTGTAATAATGTTTAGCCTAAAGAGGGAAGAAAATTTTGACACATGTTATGATACTATATTAAGTGAAATAAACTAGCCACAGAAAAGACAAATACTCTATGATTCCACTTGCATGAGGTAGCTGGAGTAGTCAAATTCATAGAAACAGAAAGAATTGTGGTTCCCAGGGTCTGGGGAGGGAAGGATGGGCAGTTGTTGTTTAACAGGTACAGAATTTTAATTTTTCAAAATGAAAGCTCTGAAGGCTGGTTGCTCAACAATGTGAATATACTTAACACCAGTAAACCTTGTACTTAAAAATGGCTAATAAGGTAACAATTGTATTTTATGTGTGTTCTACCAAAGCTTAAAAAAGATTAATGGGGAATAACACCTGTTAAGGGAAAGGGGAGGAAGGAGAATTAGGCAGGGGAACTATCACACTGTGACAATCTCTAGGAGATTATCTAGGAGAACTTACATAGAAGTTCCTATCAAAAGGGGTTGTTTTGGGTGAATATGACCAGGCCCTTGCATCACCTCTTGACTTCGGTTATCATGAATTTGGCCACCATGACTTAGTTATTGTCCAGGGCTGCCTTGACATGAGTAGAACCTCTACTTGAAAGCTGGCTGGCGCTGAAGGAGTTAACAGTTGGAGACTGTCAGGAAGGCATGTTCCTTGAAGCTGGGCTTCAATTCCTTCTTTCAAAAGGGATCTGAGTGATGGATCTCCATGTCTGTCATAGTGGGTTAAGAGGGAGACTTCTCCATAGATTTTTGGGTCCGTATCTGGACTCTCTACTCTGTTCCATTGGTCTATTTATCTGTTTTTGTGCCAGTACCATGCTGTCTTGGTGATCACAGCTTTGTAATAAAGCCTGAAGTCAGATAACGTGATGCCCCCAGCTTTGTTTTTCTTCTTCAACAATTCTTTAGTGATTCAGGGTCTTTTTTGGTTCCATATACATTTTAGGATTGTTTGTTCCGATGCTTTGAAGAATATTGGTGGAATTTTGATCGGAATGGCATTGAAAGTTTAGAATGATATGGGCAGTATAGACATTTTAACAATGTTTATTCTTCCAATCCATGAGTGTGCAATGCTCTTCCATCTTTTTGTGTCTTCTTCAATTTCTATCATGAGTGTTCTGTAGTTCCTCGAGTACAGATCCTTGACTTCTTTGGTTAGGTTTATTCCTACGTATCTTATGGTTTTTGGTGCTGTAAAAACGAAATCGATTCTCTGATTTCCCTTTCTATATTTTCATTGTTAATGTATAAGAACGCAACTGATTTCTGTGCATTGATTTTGTATCCTGCCACATTACCGAATTGTTGTATGAGTTCTAGTAGTTTGGGGGTAGAGTCTTTTGGTATTTCCACATAAAGTATCATGTCATCTGCTAAGAGAGAGAGTTTGACTTCTTCTTTGTCAAGTTGAATACCTTTTATTTCTTTCTGTTGTCTGATTGCTGTTGCTAGTACTTTTTTTTTTTAAAGATTTTATTTATTTGACAGAGAAACACAGCCAGAGAGGGAACACAAGCAGGGGGAGTGGGAGAGGGAGAAGCAGGCTTCCTGCTGAGCAGGGAGCCCGATGTGGGGCTCGATCCTGGGTCTCTGGGATCATGACCTGAGCCGAAGGCAGTCGCTTAACCAACTGAGCCACCCAGGCGCCCCACTGTTAGTAGTACTTCTAACACTATGTTGAACAGTAGGGGTGAGAGTGGGCATCCTTGATCTATGGTCAAACCATCTTCAACAAAGCAGGAAAAAAATATCCAATGGAAAAAAGACAGTCTCTTCAATAAATGGTGCTGGGGAAATTGGACAGCTACATGTAGAAGAATGAAACTAGATCATTCTTTTACACCACACACAAAGGCAAACTCAAAATGGATGAAAGACCTCAATGTGAGGCAGGCATCCATCAAAATCCTGGAAAAGAACATAGGCAGTAACCTCTTTGACATCGGCCACAGCAACTTCTTTCAAGACACGCCTCCAAAGGCAAAGGAGACAAAAGTGAAAATGAACTTTTGGGACTTCATCAAAATAAAAAGATTCTGCACAGCAATTGAAACAGTCAACAAAACAAAGAGGCAACCCACAGAATGGGAGAAGACATTCACAAATGACACTACAGACAAGGGGCTGATATCTAAGATCTATAAAGAACTCCTCAAACTCAGCAACCAAAAAGAAGATGAACACATCAAAAAATGGGCAAGAGAGGGCGCCTGGGTGGCTCAGTTGGTTAAGCGACTGCCTTCAGCTCAGGTCATGATCCTGGAGACCAGAGATCGAGCCCCACATCGAGTTTTCTGCTGGGCAGGAAGCCTGCTTCTCCCTCTCTCAGTCCCTCTGCTTGTGTTCCCTCTCTGGCTGTGTTTCTCTCTGTCAAATAAATAAATAAATAAAATCTTTAAAAAAAAAATGGGCAAGAGACATGAAGAGGCACTTCTCCATGGAAGATATACAAATAGCTAACAGACACATGAAAAAATGTTCATCGTCACTAGCTATCAGGGAAATCCAAATCAAAACCACACTGAGATACCACCTTACACCAGTCAGAATGGCCAAAATTAACAAGACAGGAAACAACAAGTGTTGGAGAGGCTGTGGAGAAAGGGGAACCCTCTTACATTGTTAGTGGGAATGCAAGTTGGCACAGCCGCTTTGGAAAACAGATTATTATGTGTGGATTCCTCAAAAAACTAAAAATAGAACTATCCTATGACCCTGCAATTGCACTACTGGGCATTTACCCCAAAGATACAGATGTAGTGAAAAGAAGGGACATATATACCCCAACGTTCATAGCAGCAGTGGCCATAATTGCCAAACTGTGGAAAGAGACAGGTGCCCTTCAACAGATGAATGGATAAAGAAAATGTGGTACATATATACAATGGAATACTATGCCTCCATCAGAAAGGATGAATATCCAACTTTTGTAGCAACATGGACTGGACTGGAAGAGATTATGCTGAGTGAAATAAGCCATGTAGATAAAGTCAAGTATCACATGGTTTCACTTACTTGTGGTGCATAAGGGGTAATATAGAGGGCAGTAGGAGAAGGAAAGGAAATGGGAAGTAGGGTAATTCGGGAAGAGAAACGAAACATGAGAGACTTTGGACTCAGAAACAAACTGAGGGTCTTGGAGGGAAGGGGGTGGAGGAATGGGGTAGCCTGATGGTGGGTACTGAGGGCATATTGCATGGAGCACTGGGTGTGGGGCATAAACAATGAATCTTGGAACACTGAAAAAATAAAATAAATTTAAAGTAAAAAAAAAAGAGGAAGATTTCTCTTCCTTCAGTTTGCATTTCTGTGTATACCACATTTCTAATGATGAATAAAAATGACTTTTAAGAAAAATAAGTGAGAACTGTTATAATATGTGGCAACCAGTAATCTGAACTGTCAAACAACTAGTTATTAAGTATCCATTGCAGATTATTATGTGCAGAGACCTACCATGTAAATGAACACATTCTATCCTAGGAAATCAAGGAATTATGAATTCTCCTGTGAAGCTGAAAGATGTTTGTTCTGCCATGTTGGTTGATATTTATCAATTTGATAATGGCATATGAAATGGATATCACTCTAGATATTGCCTACTTTAATTTTATCCTACCAGAGTACAGAAGGTATTGAGATAGGTTATTGCAAAACTATTAGCCACAATATACAAACCTTGGAAAGGATCATTTTATTTCTTTTTTTTTTTTTTAAGATTTTATTTATTTGACAGAGAGAAACATAGCCAAAGAGGGAACATAAGCAGGGGGAGTGAGAGAGGGAGAAGCAGGCTTCCCGCCGAGCAGGAATCCTGATGTGGGACTCGATCCCGGGTCTCCAGGATCATGACCTGAGCTGAAGGCAGTCGCTTAACCAACTGAGCCACCAAGGCGCCCCTAGGATCATTTTATTTCTGTTGAAACAATGAAGTTATCCCAACAGGCTTAAAGCAGTGGTGGAGAGTTCCAAAGCATGCAAACATAAACTCAGGAAGACAGTCAGGTACTGTCATCCAGTAATGCTGTTAAAGAATTGTCAGATCCTCTCATGAAAGGAAACTTCTAAGAAGAAGATGCAAGTGAAATCATCAGAGTGACAGCTCTCTTAACTTTAAATTATTTATGGGTTATGTACCTGCATCTTGGGTAGGCTGGTGTCAAGAGGGCTTTATTCACAAAAGAATAAAAATTCCCTAATTTCAATGGAAGGAAGATGAACTAAGGGAGCAAGAAAATTGTAGAGAGAATTACAGATCCAAAGGCTGAGAGAAATGCAGGGCTGTTGGCTTTTCTACATATGTCAGGAATAACTGCATTGAGGTATTGGGAATTCATCCATGCAAAATTACTTGAGTAAAAAATTACTTTTTCCTACAAACTCACAAAATAGAGGATCAATATACTGCCAGGAGATAGGAAATACTGAGTAATGACATGTATCAAACTGAAACTGTTCCTGGTGTACACTTCTGAGATCTGGTTTTATGTCTAATTAAGCAACTGAAATGATTTATGGACTTTAACATTTACTTTAAAAGTGCAATTTGAAGGACAAATCTGTCTTTCTAAATTTTACCTGTTCAAATAGGAATCTTAAGTCACCAGTGGTGAGACTCAATAAAATCTCCAGTTAAATGACTCTCCTGAGTTTGGATAAGACTAAACTGATCACAGAGTAATTTACCAGAATTTGGCAAGATTTTCAAGCTCTCTTAATCTTGTGGGAGTTTAGGAGGGTTTTGTGTTCTTTTGTTTCTGTTTCTGTTTTGCTTGTGTTCAAAAAATGTCCATTCCATGATAGGCACTGTTTTAAGTGTTCATGAGATAGCAGTGAATAAAGCCAAACAAAATTTCTGACCTCGGGGAGTTTAGCACGTAGTAGGAGGGGGAAGCCATAAATAAAACACAGAAGTGAATAAGTTGATATGGTAGAGGATGATAAGTGTTGTGGAAAAGAGTAAAGAAAGGAAAATGTAAGAGATGATAAGTGTTGTGGAAAGGAACAAAGTAGGAAAATTTACAGGGAAAATAAGGTGATGAGAAGTGCAGTTCTAAATCTGTAGAACAGGGAAAGCCTCACTGAGAAGGTGACATTTGTGCAAAGTCTTAAAAGAGGCTCCAGAGTGAGTGGTGTGCCTGTCTATGAAGAGTGATGTTGATAGGGGATATAGCATGTGCAAAAGCCCTGCATCAGTCTAAGCAGGATACCAAGGACACAGTCAAATGGGGTACTTTGAGGAGAGTTGAAAAAGATGATTGTTTACAGAGATGTGCACAGGTTGTAGGAGAAATGACAAAGGACAGTATAGTACTCAGGAGTAAAAGACAATGGAGCCTCATGATCACCACTGAGCATGAGTCGGTGACTAATACGTGGTTATTGGAACTCAAAGTAGCAAACAACTGTATGGAAAGTCTGCCTAATAGGAGCTGTGTGATCTAAGGTGGAGGAATGTTGCACCTGCAACACTGCAAGAAGGAAGCACAGGGAGGGAGAGAAAATGAAAAACGCATCTCACTTTCATCTGTTCTTCAGATCTTCTGCTGGGTTCACCATTGACCACATGAAAATTAAGAAAGAGGAACTTCACTAGTATGGACTTCAAGGGCTAGAAGGGGAGGCTGGAAAGGGGAGTTGTGCCATCCAGTGTCAATTAGAGGAAGAATTGGACCCCAATAGGAGAACCTCAGTAGGAAAGAATCATCAATTACAGACCCTAATAGGGAAACATGTGTATTGCATGTTCTAGAAAAACTGATTATCCCTGCAGCTAAGCAGATGAGAAACTGTCATCACCCTGAACTCTTGCTTTTCTCCAATGGGCTTTCATTCAAAACAACCCTTCTCATCTTCCTCCTTCTTCTCCATAAAATAATATACCTCTTTTTTGTTTGCTGAACTTGTCTATGATTTTGCCATAATTTTGATGTCCCACATTGCAGTTATCTCTAATTCCCAAATAAACCTCTTGTTGTTGGTAAACTAACAGACTGATTTATTTTTAAGGTTAATAGCCAAATACACCTGGAAGCAGAGGGCCAGAGAGATCATTGTCGTAGGTCATAATGTTTATCCTTCCAGGGCACAGAGCAGGAGTGAGAAAGATAGAGATGAGGTATTGCAGGGGTGAATGGGAAACTTACTTTGCAAGCTTTGAGGTGATATAATAGATGAGGTAAAGAGGAAGAGCAAGGGTGTCATTGTAATTATAGAGGAGGGATTGCATAGAAGAATACCAGGAAATGAGGTCAGAGAACTAGCAGACTGAATTTGATGGGCATTATCAGGGACTGTAGAGTCATTAGCTTTTACTATGAGTCAACCAAGGAGCTATTGGGAGAGGTCTATGTGAAAAGTGGACAGGAGCTGTCTTAGAAGTGTATGTGTGTGCCTTAGAAATGTATCACTGGAAGTTGAGTTAAAAATAGACTCTGGTGAGGTGGCTGGGTGATGGACATTGGAGTGGGTATGTGTTGTGGTGAGTGCTGGGTGTTGTGTAGACTGATGAATCATGCATCAGTACCCCTGAAATAAATAATACATTAAATGTTAGTTTTTTTTTTAAAAAAGACTCTGGTGAGACAAGGGTGAACCCATGAGACCAGCATGGATGCTGTGGCCTAATTTAGGCAAGAGAAATGGCAGTTTACAGGTGGACACAGTGAATAGGGGTGTGTGTGTGTGGTAGAGAGAAGGAAAGAGAGGAATAGAGATGACTTTAAGTAGGAAGGACAGAGTTGCTATTGATTGATTTGGGAGAGACTGTGGAAGAACCACTGTTTTTGAGGAAATCTCAGTCCTCTGTTAAGCATGTTGCATTTGGAGGTGTCTGGCAGGACACAATGAGTAGGCAGTTGGCTTTATACAATTCTTGAGTTTAGGAGGAAGGTCTCACTGGGATATATAAAATTTGTAGGTGTTAGCATTAGAAGTATTTAAAGCCACTAGATGAGATGAGATCACCTAAGGAGTGATATGGGGACAAAAGAAAAGGGGGTGCAGAACTCAGGTTTTGAGAAGCCAAAAGAGGGGATGGAAGGAACTTTCCATGTAGCAAGGAGACAAAATTAAAAAGAGAAGGTAGTTTCCTAAAAAGGAAGTGAAGAAAGTGTTTCCAGGAGGATGGAATGATCAACAGTGATGAACAGTGATCAATTGCTGCTGATAAATCAAGTACAATGAAAATGGAGATGCTACTTAACTTCTGGGTTTAGTAGCATGGAGGTCATCAGTTCCTTGATACATCCAGATTTCATAGAGTAGTGGGGAGAGTGGATTTAATGAGAATAGGGATAGAAAGAAATGCACTGGAAATAATTAGTATAGATTTCTCTTAATAGTATTTTGCTATAAGGGTGAGCAGAAAAATAGAGCAGTAACTGGACAGGAAAATAAGGCAGTAACTGGAGAGTCAAAGGAGATTTTTTTTTTTAAATAAGAGTTGAAACAGCATGTTTTAGGAAATTGGGAATGAGCTAGTGGAAAGACAAATTGAAGATGTAAAAGAAAGAATAGAGAAGAGAATTGCTGAAACAATGTCCTTGAGGAGGCGAGAGAGGGTGGAAGCTCTTGATGAAATTGACAGATTGTCTTAGATATGGGTATAGACATTTCATTCATAGCAGTGATTTCCAAACTTTTGAATTAGAATCACCTGGGGTACTTCTAAAACTCCTGAGATGTATGTCTCATCCCCTAAAACTTAAAACAGAGTATTTGGAGAGGACCCAACATAATTAAAAAAAAAAAAAGTTTCCCAGATGGCTTTCAAGTTTTAGCGTGTATCAAATCACTTGGGGAACTTGATTACTGGCCCTACTCCCAGAATCTCTGAGTCAGTAGGTCTGAGTCCATCTGAGAATTTGCACTTCTGATATTCCTGGTCACACTGATGCTGCTGGGCTGGAGACAACTTTTTTTTTTTTAAGATTTTAATTATTTATTTGACACACAGAGAGAGATCACAAGTAGGCAGAGAGGCAGGCATAGAGAGAGGAGGAAGGCACTTCCCTGCTGAGCAGACAGCCCAGTGGGGGCCTGGATCCCAGGGCCCTGAGATCATGACCTAAGCTAAAGGCAGAGGCTTTAACCCACTGAGCCACCCAGGTGCCTTGAGACAACTCTTAAAGACAAATCTTAAAGATGTATTACTATACATCTCTTACATATATATCTCTGATGTATAGTAATAGGAGCGAAGTTATAGTGTATGAGGGCCAATGCTGGTGGGTGGGTCAAGGTAGTGGTGGGAACTTGGGGAAGTTCTTTTTATTTAAGTATTCTCAATGAAGTGAAAAGAACGGTCATCATTTGGAAGTGTGAAAACTTAGGAAAGTATGCGTGTGGAAGATTCAAGGAGAGAGGAGAATATCTTATAATCATTTAGTAAATGGGACTGTGAGAAGTCTAAAGAAATGTAACACAATTTGGGAGCAATTTGGGGGCATCAATAAGGCCTCACTTGAAGTTGGAAGTCATAAATTTAAAATTAGACCAACCAGCAAGTTTGTGCTTTTTTACTCTAGCCACACTTAGTTGCATAGATGAAAGTGTAGATGAGGTAGAGAGATGCGTTTGACCAGGGCTCAAGTTTTGCTAAAAGCACAATAAAGTAAGAGGGGAGCCCAGGATCAGGAGTGTTCATAGGGGAGGATCTATAATGATTGAAATGGAATTGAAATTTGGATAAGGAGGAAGAGAAAGACATGAGGAGAATGAGTAGATGTGGGCAAGGTTAAAGGAATGAAGATTCATTAGAGCAGGGTTGTTGTATAATAAGAGTTTTTGAAATTGAGATTAAGGGGGAATTGCAATTATTTATTATGACAAGGCCTGGCTTATGACCATGGCAGTGTGTGGTTGAGGAATTGTTGAGATCGTGATTATGAAGGATAGGAGTTTAATGATCCAAGAGCCCATGGTGTTAAAAAAGTTCATATGAATATTGAAATAAGTAGGATGAAAGGTAGAAGTAGTTTTGGAAAGAAACTAACCGTAAAGTGGATGTTGAGGGCTTTCGCTAAACAAGAGGAATTCAAAACTGGGGTTTTTAGGAAGCATGTGATGGTGTGGAAATGGCAATGAGAAGCAGAGAGGACAGTGTCCAAGCTCCCCTCTTAGGGTATGGGTTGTGGGAGAAGACAGCCGTCCCTTGAGAGGGCTTTTGGGGTAGTATTCCCTCATGAACATCCAGATACTTGTTAAACTACAAAGGGCAATAAAGCCCCAGAAAGAGGTTGAGGTGGTTGGGTCTTTGAGGATGTTTAGTGTGAGAACCAGAGGGCACAAGGAAGAGTTTCAGTTGGGGAAGAGTCAAGAGACAAGAGTCAAGGGACAGACTCAGGGATATGGAAAAATGTGGAGGATTAGAGGAGGTGAAGTGTTGCCTCCTAGTCTGAGCCTCTTGGGGTAATGCATATAAATAGTGCAAAGGGCTATAATGGGATGAATCCTGGCAGCCTCAAGGCAGAGAGTGGTGTTGAGTTTTAGGATGTAGAGAGGTAGTGGGAGGGGGCTGCGACACCCCCTTCACAGCTTCTGAGTGATGTGTGGAGGCCAGGGAGGGACAGTGTTGTTTTGAGTATATGAGGTTTCTCTTGTCTCCTGAAGATGTAGTTTCAACTGTATGGAGAGGGAACATTTACTCGGAGTGCCCAGCCAAAATTATTTTAATTAAAAGAAATGATCTTGTAAGTGTTGCCAAACTCAGAGCAAAGGAACTCAGATGATTACATGGAGAACGATGCAATATTTTGGAAAGGGTTCAACCCTTATTTCTGGTAAAGAAATCCATAAGCAGTGCCATAAAAATGTAGGAGAATTCCCACCACTGATCCATCTCTTTGTTGATTAGTGTGGCTTCATTTTTCTAGCTTTTACAGATTTTGTCTTAGATGTTTCTTATCGAAATTGCCCAAGTCCTTGCTCTGATTGTGTACTACACTTTAGTAACAAGACCATTAAAGTTTCTTGGCAGAACCTTGATCTTTGGGCAATCTCAGATATTTTGTTTCAGCGTTACTTTAAACCTTAATTTCTCAGGATTTGGTGGCATAAAATTCATTTCATCTGGAATTTATTGAGTTTTGGTATGCACAGTAATTGCTTATGTCCTCTGGGAGCTGCAGAAGAACTTTAAGATGCTGGGTAGCTTAAATGAAACTGAATGTTGCTTTGCATTTCTCAGCATTTTTCCCCACTGAACATTTCCAGATAATATTGAAAGTGCACCCTGAGCTTCAATTTGTTTTATTATGGCTATTATTAAAATTAGAATTTATAATTTAAGAGAAGGCCTGCACATTTAGAAACCCCCACCTATGAACATTGAATTGATTATAAGGCAAAAGCTATTTCATAGCTGTACCCAGAAAATCTAGGATACTTAAACAGGCTTCTCCTTCAGCTACTGCCACATATCTCTGTTCTTTATAAAATTCCTGGAAAACGTTGTGTTTTTTTTTTTAAGGATTTTACTTATTTATTTTTGAGAAAGATAGAGTGCATATGAGTTGGGGGAGGAGCAGAAGGAGAGTGACAAGCAGACTCTTTGCTGAGTGTGGACCCCAACGTGGTGCTCAGTCCCAGGACCCTGAGATCAGGACCTGAGCCAAAGCCAAGACTTGGATGCTAAACCAACTGAGATATCCAGGCAGGCCCATGGAAAATGTTTTTATCCTTGTTAGCTACATTACTGTTACCTTCTATTCTCCCTGGCATCTATTCTATTCAAGGGTTGCCCCTATATTATTCATGGAGATCATTAATGCTCTCTGCATTGTCCATTTTTAGCCTCCTGCCTGATTTCTGTGCAATGAATGTTTAGCCCTCATCTTGTTCTCTTGCCACATTTGACTCTGTTGATAATTTTTTCCATCTTGAAATACTGCTATTGCCTTCCTGGATCTCACATTCTCTAATTTTCTTGCTCCTTCTCTAGAAATTCCTTACCAGACTCCTTTGCTGGCTCTTCTTGGTCTTGCAAGTCTCTTAGATGCTGTTAAAAACTCAGCACTGTCTTTGGCTCTCTTCTTTCTGAATAGACCAGTCACAGGTGCTCTCATCAATCCCACAGTTTTAAAAATTATCAATAGAATGATGTCTCTCCAATTTTTCTTCCTAGCTGTGAGCTCTTCTTAAACTTCAGACTTAAGTATTCAACTGTGGGACATCTCTCTGTAGATGTCTAGTGAACATTTCAAACTTCCCAGGCCCCCCCAAAATTGAGCCTTGATATCCTTCTCTCTCCAGGAGTCCCTGTTTCAGTAAATGACACTGCCACTCCCCTGGTTGCTCAGGCCCAGTGGTCTTTCTCTTATACCCAAGTTACATTTGTAAATCCTCTGGCTCTGTCTCTGAACTAAGGCTAAAATCCAACTACTTCTAAGCTCCTTGTCATTATTTCCCCAGTCAAAGCCTTCACCTGGAGCCCCAAAGAAGGTCTTATAACTCATCTTCCACTCTTGTGTTCCCTTAGAGTCTAATTTGCACACAGAAAACAAAGTGGCCTTTTAGAAAAGCTGGTCAGATTATGTCTCTTATCTCAGAACTTTCTAAAAGACTTTGCATGACACTGACTACAAAATACTAAGACAAGGCCCTACATTTCTGTCATGACTTTTTGTCCAGCACATCAGCCATGCTGGGCTTGCTGTTCTTTGAACACACTAGATATGTTTCTGCCTTGATCTTTGCCTTTATTGTGTCCTTTAGCTACAATACCTTCTGTCAAGATCTGCACATAGTTATTTTATTATTTTATTCAGGTCTCTATGCAAACGTGATCTACTAGACTGTTGTATTTGAATACTAACTCCCCACCTATTACCGACTACCTTTCTAAACTTTTTACTGCCTGACATTCAATTATGTATTTATTTTTGTTTCTTCCAATGGAATGTAAGCTTCCTAGAGTCAGGACTTTATTTTATTTTTCTGCTGTGCCTGAGGCACCTAGAACACTTTTAGCTTAGGAAAAATGGAATTACTACTAGTGAGGTGAGCCAGAGTTGCATTTCCCTCCAGGGAGAGTTTTGAGACTGGTGAGCATTTGACAGATGGCCTGGAGTTATCTTCTTTTAGCAGTTGTTATGGTCTAAGTGACTATTTCTGATCAGAAAGAGAAAGAACATTTAAAACATCTTACATTTTTATGTTTTAGTGCTGGTGTTTTATATTTTTATAGTGATGAACCAGACCCATAATAAGGGCTAAACAAATTTTTGTTTAGTAAATTAAAAAATGAATGCAAGTATGTATATACATATATATATATATATATATACATAATACTCAGAGATCATGTTACAAATTATGAGATCTTTAGATAATTTCTTATTTTGCAACAACTATGCTTTTAATGTTAAAGATGTTATTTAAAGAAGTAAAAAAAATACATTTCACTTAGCTTTATGTGACTGTCAGAATGATTGTGACATTTCTCTATGGCTTAGGTTTCAAGGCAAAGAACATTCTATAAGTGAAAGAAAAATATGGGTATATCTTAGTTGGCTAGAAATATGAACTCTTACCATGAAGTGTTTTTCTGAATACTAGATAACTAATATCTAGTATTCTGTAAACATCAACTTCAACTTCAGGCAGTATTTGATTTGTTACTACAGAGTATGGCCCTTTTATTTTACTTTAGTCACATTTTAAACATAACAATGAAATAAGAGCTTAATGAAATAAAACCTTATTTTAACCAGAAAAAAATAAAAATATGAACTCTTAGAAATGTACTTAAATTGTAGTTTGAGTACCACTGAAGACAAAAATGATGTGTGTTTTCAAGCTTCCACACAAAATTTCTTGCAAAACTACATTATCTACAGGAAAGGCATGTCCAAATATAAGGAATATATTCAATTTTAGAGTATTGTTTTCTTCCATTCTTGAATTTTTAAAAAAGATTTATTTCTCTGAGAGAGTGGGAGAGAGATCAAGTGAAAGTGGGAGGGGCAGAGGAAGAGGGAGAGAGAATCTTAAGCAGACTCCCTGCTGAGTATGGGGCATGAAGTGGGGCTCCATCTCAGGACCCTGAGATCATGACCTGAGCCAAAAACCCAGAGTCAGATGCTGAACCAACTGAGCCACCCAGATGCCCCTCTTGCATTTTTGTCATACAAAGAAATTAGTGTTTGACATTCCTGGACTTGATTCTGTCTCCTTTCTGTGCTGTTCATGTTAAATGCTTCCTTCTATCCTTTGCATTTCACACAGAACATAACAAGAACTGGATGTAGACAGAGCAGGGGTTTGGAATATTACCATCAGTTAAGTTGTCAGGAATGTGGTTTCCAGTCCTTGTTTTACCTCTCAATAGCTGTGTGACCTTGGGCAAAGCACCAAACCTCTCTATAAGGACGGCATTCTTGTTGGCCTCTCAGAGAGTTTTCATTCTGCAAGTCTCTGGATTTATGGAGTTCCCCACAATTCATTCCAGGATGAGATTTCTTCCCACTAAAGTACACCCCTCTTCAACATTGCTCTCTGTGGATGATACCCAAGTAAAGGGATTTAAACCTTTTGGGATTCTAAATTTTAGCCACTTTTTTATTACTGCAACATTAACTCAATTCATATTCTTATGTTTTTAACAAGTCATCTTTCTATCAATAAATCACTTGGTCTGTGCTAAATATAAGAAGCATTCAGCAAGACTTGGTTAATGTTATGTACCAGGAAGAATGGGACAAATGGCATCTTTTTGCAAAGTTTAGTATGCTGGCTCTAATATAGTTGAAGAATGTAGGATGAAATCAGAGCTCATCCTTTTAGCACCCTATTGTACTGAGAGAAGAACATAAGTTCTAATATGCATTTTACATGTCAATTCTCATAGATGTTCAATTTTTCTAAAACCTACTTTACTGAAGTATAATTCACACAGTTATAATGTGCACATTTTAAATGTACACTTCTGTGAGTTGTGTCAAATGTCTAAACCATGGGCTTTTGGTTGAATTTTGTCCCCCACCACAAAAGAGATATATTGGAGTCCTAAACCTGAGTACCTCAAAATGTGACCATATTTGGAGAAAGAGTCTTCGTAGAAGTAGTCCAGTTAAAACAAGATCATTAGGGCAGGTCCTAATTTTATATTACTGTTATCCTTATAAAAAGGGTAAATTTGGACACAGAGACATGCACACAGGGAGGATGTCATAGGTAGACTGGAGTTATACTTCCAGAAGCCAAGCAACTATCACAAGCTTGGAGAAAGGCCCTGGTCAGAGGAATCATGCCTTCAGAGGAATCATGGCTCTGCTGACCTTGATCTCAGATTTCTAGCTTTCAGTGTTGTGAGACAATAAATTTCTCTGTTTAAGCAACTCAGTTTGTGACACTTTGTGATGGCGGCCATAGGAAACTAGGATATACCATGTAACCACTACTGCACATAAGATATAGAATATTTCCATAACCCCCAAATTTCCCTGGTGTCTCCATGCAGTCAATCTTTACTCCCTACTCCAGGCAAAACACTGATCTGATTTCTATCACTATAGATTAGTTTTGACTGTTTTCTACTTCATATAAGATCGTGCAGTATGTTCTTTCCTGTGCCTGTTTTTTTTTCACTTAGCATATTGTTTTTGACATCTATCCATGTTTTTGAGCATGTCAGTAGTTGATTCTTTTTTACTGTCAAGTGTTTTCTACATTCCATGAGTTGTTGCATCTCAACAGATCGTAAATGTATGAGTCTGTTTCTGGATTCTCTGTTCTGTTTTTCGTCTGTTTTGAAATAGTGTTTTATATACTCCAAGTAATATGAAAATAAATAATTAGTATGCTATCAAAATAAATTATTACTGAAACTCAACTCTGATCCTAAAAGAAATGGTTTGACTCAGGGATTCAGTCACAAAAGGTTAATATTATCAACACATCTTACTGTAGAGATGGCAATGATGTCCTTCAAAGAGGCCATTCGGTGGTACCATTTTGCCTATTGTGTGAGATCCAAATATTTGAAAATATTGACATATACCCTAATGTATTCCTTCCTTTTGCTTCCTTTCTCCATACATGTGCTTTATTGAAAATCCTCTACACAGTGAACACTGCCATGCCTAGATGCAGAAAGTGACCCATTAAATATTTATGATATATCATGAAGCTTATACTTAACTTTTATCCACCTCCATTCATATAATAATGACTGTTATCTCCAAAAGTTGCTATGAAAATTCCTTAACAGTGATGTGATGCTAGACCTTAGCATTACATGTTGATTTTACATTTTCCAACACACTATGTCCATTATAATCATGTCAACCTTCAACCTGACCCCACACATGTGTACACTTGCAACTTTTCATCTGGAGTGTTCTTTTCCCCTGCGACCCACAGGGACTTAAATGGGTTTCTTTATCTTCTATGAAACATTCCTTAACAGTCATATTTGGCAGTAACCATTCACTTGGTCTACTGCAACAAGCACTATGAAGAACACATCATGGACACTGTAAATATCTATTGAAAGAATGAAAGAAATCAGCAAGCACATCAGTATGATAGAATTTCAACTTCATAATGTTTTTCTCCCAATGTCTAAGTTCTATAAGGACAATGCTAATTTTCTGAACATAAGGATTTTTTACATCAAAGGCTGATCTTCAGGGTTCAAACTATATAGTCATTCTAAAATGATTTTTTTATGATATCTCATTTTTTAAGAATCATGCTCTGGTGATAATTTACAAAGATCCCACTTTGTTTGAAGAGAAGGATGCTTGGTGAAAAACTGTTAAGACGTGGTCTACTGGATGTTTGGTCTGGGGTGAGCTCTAGATATTTGATGTCAGAGACAGACATATACGAGACAGAGAACCATTGGAGGTTTTTAAACAGAGAAGCAGAGGATAGTTGTAGATTGAAAGAATGAAGAGCAAAGAGAAGGAACCATTTACAAGAGTATTATAAGATTTAGGATTATGGGGATTTGGGAATCATACATGACACGACTACAACAGCAGAACTGATGGCTTAGTCTTGAGGATTTGGAAGAGGCAGTAACGAAAGGAGAGACTAGAATGGACATATATTTAAAAGATAGGCTTATTGACCAGTTGGATATAGGGTGGTGCAGTGGGGGAGAGATTTCAGAATGGCTTAGTCTGTTCAGGTTTCTACTGCAAAATACCATAGACTGGGTGGTTTATAAACAACAGGAATTTATTTCTCACAGCTCTGGAGGTTGAAAAGCCCAAGGGTAATGTGCTGGCATATTTGATGTCTGGTGAGTGCCTGATTTCTGCTTCATAGACAGTGCCTTCCTAGTGCGTCCCCACATGGTGGAAAGGCAAAGGGTCTCCCAATGGCCCCTTTTATATGGGCACAAACCCTATTCATGAGGGCCCCTCCCCCATTACCTCCTAATCACCCCCACAGGGCCCACTTCCAAATTCCATCACACTGAGGATGAGATTTGAGCATTCGAATTTTGTGGAGACACAGATATTCAGTGCATGGCACAAGACCTCTCAGACTTTTTAATTAAAATATTGCTAATATTTTCAATGCTCCAAATCCACTCCATTTATTTGTTTGTTTGTTTGTTTGTTTAAGATTTTATTTTTAAGTAATCTCTACACTCAATGTACGGCTCATACCCCCAATCCTGAGATCAAAGTTGCATGCTCCACTGACTGAGCAGCCATGCACCCCAGTTCTCCTCCATTTTACTTTCCTGTCCTCTTTCTTTTTCTATAATGTAAAAGAAGCCATAAGACCAGAATAGTGGCTTCAGAATTTGTCTCTATTAGATGAAATCTCTAACAGATAATAGACACAGTCACAGTATTATGTAAGCATTTTAAACTGAGGTCTATTTTAGTAATGTTTTTATGTATAATCAAGTGACTTTGAATTCTATACATAAGGAAAGAAGATTTACTTGGCTGGAAATCAGGAAAATGATATCATTTTGAAGGGAGAGCAAAGCAAAACATACAATGTGGGAAGGATAAGAGAGAAAACAGAGGAAGAGCTGTTGGTAATCTTTTAATGCTTTTGAGCGAGTGCTATCTTCTGTCAGTGATTAGTATGCAGACATTAGCTAACAATTGCTCTTAATAAATAGTGTTTCTGATGAGCTGACATTCCACATTCCTTTTGGCTTCTATGTACTTCATCATATTTTGCTACAATTGGAAATCTGTTCAATCTGAAAGTAGCATATTCCCTGTATGGCTAAGGTAGAGAAGTAAAATGAGAAACAAGGAAGGAATGAAGTAAAAGAGAAATAAAATGGAAATAAAACATGTCTTGCATTATCCTTATACAGTCATAATTATAGTATGTGTTTGTAGCACTTAACATCCTTCAATGTCACTTTATTTTACATTTATAAGGTTGAGAAGGCAACATCTCCTCCTCCTCATTTTACAAGTAAAGAAACTAAGTCCCTGAACATTTAGGTAATGTCTAATATTTTACAATTTATAAGTGGCACATCCTTATCTTGACTTTTGGTTCTTTAACTCTTTTTTTTCAGTGTAATTTTTGTATGTTTTGGGTGGTTTTGATGAGAGTGGGGGATGTAGCAGAAATAATTGGAGGATTCGTAGAGAAAGGCACTGCCCTTTTCTAAGCCAGTTGTCTCTCTTCTACTCTATCTCACACACGTAAAATCCAATATCAGTGGTGTCAGCTCTCTGCAAAGTGGGTTTGGCCACGTTCCATTACCCTCAGACTTCGCATAATTTTCAGTAGGTACTAGTCACTGTTAACTACTGCTTTGCTCCACTCTCTCTGACACTACGGTCTTGGTATGTGGTAGTTCACTACTTACATATTTGGTTGGTCACTGAAGTGGTTTCACTGACCCGATTGTTCTGACATGTGAAAAGTGAAGAGCTAGAGGAAGAACTTAACAATGTGTGCCTTTTGTCAGGAATTTAAAGAATGACGTCATAATGGGAAAGCAGACCCAGTAACTTCCCAGCTCCAGGGTTCCCCACCTGTTGTGTTAGTGAGTCACCTCTACAACATCTCTTTGGGTCCCATTTGGTTTTGTCTTGCTCAGACAGAGCTCAGCTTCGCTCTGACTCAGCTGGCTGCTGCTTTGACGTGGTTGGTTCCCATTGTCTTTCTTAGAGTTGCTGCCAACCTGCCTTTTCAGCAGTTTCTAGCTCCAGCAGCTCTTGGTTTCCTGCCTCCTAACCACTCACCTCTCTGTTGCTACTTAATTTGCCTCTGTCTTCTGTTCTACCTCAGATTTGCCAAGCCATATGACATTCCCTGTCCAGGAGAGAGCAAGCAGCTCTGTTTTGGTTCCAAGTTTTGCCTCTTTTTTTGAGTTATTTGAATCCTGTCTTCTGAAATTGCTTTTGGGAAAAGGGTTAATGGACAATACTTACTATTGTGCTTTTCATGTCTTCCCACGTCTGATGTACCCTGATTAAGGTGTATGCCTTACCTTAGAGTGAAGATCTACTTTTGGAAAAGCTACAGCCTGGCCACCATCTTAACATTCTGAGTTTGGTAGGGGGTTGTGGTTAGCTCCTCCTAGGGATTTTGCCCATTATATCTGGGGCTTGCTACTAAGGATTGAAGAACTCCACCAGGAAGTGTGAATTAGATTCAAACAATATTTGTGGTTACACTAGTGACTGACAATAGACAGCCTATCTGATTCCTACCCAGTATCCTCTGAAGACATCATTTGAAGCAATCATGACTCCTCATCTAGAACACTTTTGCCATACTAAAATAACAGAATACACATATATTAAAATTGCATGAAATTCTAGTTGTCCATCAACTAATCTCTGAAGAGACTCTCGTGAGGGTTAGCAATCTTGTTCTCTTAACAGACTTAATCCTTTCTGTATCCAAGTTCCAACAACTTTGAGGAATAGCTGATATCAATGTGGGAAAGAACATTAGTACCACCTATGTCAGAAGAGATTTTAGCAGTAAATTAAAGCTAAGGGAGCCAAATAGGGGAAATGTCATATTTAGGATGACAGGGCCATATTCCAATGTCGGTGAGCTTGGCTATATGTTGGGCTGGCCCCTCCAACAAAGCAAGTTGGTGGGAGAATGGAGAAGTCAGCACTGAGAGGATCCAGGGATGGTTGCAGATGTGGGTGTTTGCCTACATTATGATGCTCAAAGGGATAGGTTCATCTCAGCTTGACTTGGGCTGGCCTGATTCTCTTTCAAGATTGAGTGGGAGGTTTGGAATAGTGAGAGGAGATCCCAGTTTCAGGGTAATGGTACAGAAATAAAAGAAGTACTGGAACTCACTATTAGGTGGGAAGTTGACTGGCTCAAAAGAAGACTCTGGCCTTCATCATGGAATACAGATGGCAGGCATAACACTTTCATGAGAGTGGGGGAAGTGTGTGTGTGGCAGTTTGCCAGGGCCACAGATAAGGGGTCAGGAGGTAGCAAGATTTCATATCCAGTATATTCTCAGTGGATAAGCATCTGACCAAGGATCTCTTTGAGCCCATTAGATAGAAGCTGAGAAATAGAACCACAAATCTGGATTGCAATTTTTTATATAAAGTCTTTCTTGGTTGAGGTAAAATCAGTAACTGAGTGGAGCTGAATATTCTGATCAAGGGAATTAATTCCTATGGCAAGAGGACCTATGGAGGCAATGAGTTGGAGAGACAGGAGTAGTGCTCTGGTGACAGAGGGTGACTAGCCTTCCTGGTTTGCCCAGGACTAGGAGATTTCTGGGCCATGGCCTTTGTGTTATAGGACTAAGACAGTCCTATTTTAACTGCTGGTCACCCAATGAGGAAATAAATGTATTAAATAACTTTGGTCAAGTGCCTCAGTTTGGTCAGGGTTAAATATGAAAAAAAATTGCTCTTTATGTTTATGTAAAATGTGAAATGTGGGCTTGGTAGTGATTATTTTATTTTATTTTTTATTTATTTATTTTTTAAAGATTTTATTTATTTGACAGAGAGAAACACAGCCAGAGAGGGAACACAAGCAAGGGGAGTGAGAGAGGAAGAAGCAGGCTTCCCGCTGAGCAGGGAGCCTGATGTGGGGCTTGATTCCAGTTCCCCGGGATCATGACCTGAGCCGAAGGCAGTTGCTTAACCAACTGAGCCACCCAGGCGCCACCCTTGGTAGTGATTTTGATGAAATACTAATATTCACTTATTGTTTGCCGACATATCAATCTGCAAATCTTAGAATTTCTGAATCAAGATGGAAATTAGATGTCATTTAACCCTTCATTGTGAGAATGATAAAATTAAGAGCTAGGGAAATTTGATAAATAAGTCAAGTTTGGATAGTTAATTAAGGGTATGCTTTTTTGCATCTGAATTCTTTACTTGGCCTCATTATTTTTTTCTACAGCTCCTAAAAAGTTTTCCTTTTTCCTCTTGGGAAGAGGGCTTAAGAGAATAGATCTTAAGAATTTTCATCACAGGGGGGAAAATTTTTTTTTCTATCTATGTGAGATAATGGATGTTAACTGAATTTATTGTAATCAATTCACAACATATGAAAGTTATTATGCTGTATACATTAAACCTATACAGGATTGTGTGTCAGTTATATCACAGTAAAACTGGGGTAGGGGAGAGTCTTTACCACACATAGACTGATAGATCTTTTTTCAGTTATGTTCAGTCAGCATTCTTCAGAAAGGTATAGTAAAATCTATTACAGAACTCTAAGAATATCAGGTTGTAATGTTTCTATAACTATTATTACTAATAGTATCACCTCCATTAGCGTAATTACTGCAGTATCGGGAATACAAGACAATTTGTTTCAACCCCAATATCTTAGGTGGGTTGAAATGAAGAACACTATAAATTTAAGGACTCTAGGAGTATTTCTTGGCTACTAGATATCTCCTCATGGTCCCTACCATAAATCTCTGAGATGGATGCTTAGTTCTGGGGTCAGTCAATTTATTCTTTCCCACATGTTGTCATTTTGGTTACTGCCTGGGTTATAAGTCATATTTGGGCCTTGCATCCCTGCAGTAGGAAAAGATATAGAGTACTGCACAGTGACCAAAGCTTTGACCCCGTAAACTGTTATAAGAAAATTCCATACCTGCAGAGTGAGGAAAAATGAGAAATAACTCTGTATGTTTCAAAGTTTAAAGGAACAGATCGATTTCAACTGGAGGGGCCATCTGTCATTTTTCATTCTGTATATTGTCAAGTCCATCATGTCCAACATGCCCAGAGTAGCTCCTGGGGGATTGTCTGCTACTGAGACTCAGAAATAGAAGAATGTTTTGAACAAGTCCATGGATAAGATTTGTTCATACTTTAAAGGTGCTCCAACGAGGTGAGTTCTGGAGAAAAAAATAGTCCAGATTCTTCTCCCCTTAAAATTTACTCTAGAAGGTGACACTTAAAATTATTCCTTGGTATTTCACCAGACCCCCATCTCAGGGCTGGATTAAGAATAAATTTTATCTGGGGGTGCCTGGGTGGCTCAGTCATTAAGCATCTGCCTTCAGCTCAGGTCATGATCCCAGAGTCTGAGGTTCTATCCCCACATCAGGTTCCCTGCTCGGCGGGAAGCCTGCTTCTCCCTCTCTCCTTCCCTCTGCTTAAGTTCCTTCTCTAGCTGTGTTTCTCTCTGTCAAATAAATAAATACAATATTTTAAAAATATAATACATTTGATCTGGGTTGGGGTAAATGCAGGTTAAGTAATTAAATATCCCAAACAATGATGTTGTTGTTGTTAACATGACATCACAGATTTAATTTAGTTGAATAAGCTGATTTGTTTGTCCAAACAGTGCCTTGACTATTTTGGAATTGAATAGATACAATTTTTGTGAAAACAAAAAAACAAACCCTTCTCATTGTTCCCAGGGAAATTATGGCCTATTGGAATGGTGAAGAAAGAAGATGGATGCTACTGGAAACCCAGAAATGACATATCTGGGATGAAAAATGTATTCCTACATAGTGGCATTGAATCAGGGGAAGGGAAATTGATGTTTCTGAATTAAATGTTTCACCCCTGGAATTCCAGGGAGTATTTTCTAAACCACCTCATAAACTTATTTTAGTATTGCAAATCTCCAGGTAGTTCTAAAATGTCCCTCAATGACCAGTAGGCAATTTCTAATGAAGAGTTTTTAAATTTGGCTAATGTCACCTCTATCATGTTCTTACATAAGCACCAAGTTTAATGTTATATAAGTGGTAATAACCAAGAATTTCAAGCTTCAGTAAATATAAGGCCTATCAAGTACAGACTAAGTGAGGTTCATCGCTTTGGATACTTAATAAGTGTTTAGCTTAAAATAGTCACTTTTTTCTTATAAAAGACCTTGCATGTATTTGTTGGACAATTAAAAATTAGCTTCATGAGAAGATCAAATTTAGATGGTTAATAAACCCACACTGGAACTGGGAGATTGCTTTTTCAGACAGAGTAACAGTTTTTCCCTGTAATGTATTGTTTTCAATAAAGAATCAGTCCTACATTAACTATTCCAATATTCATTACAAAGGAAAACATCATAAAACATATCTTGTCGGATTAAGAAGCTCTTGAATCAACCTTCAGAAGACAAAGTGGAGCTTCTGAATAAACAGATTATATTATGTAGGGCAATGCCAACAGGCAATCTTAATTATGCTTTCTTCTAGCATGTGATAGTATTTCCTATGAATTATTGTGGATAAACACTTGGGACAGCCACCAATAGTGTAATTTTTAGAGTAGCCGAGATGCACGGTAGTTCTTTTCCTTTTCTATTGTGCTTCAGAATGTCTAGTTTCATTATTGTCTTTAGTTTGATTTTGCTTCTATTTAATTTTGCAATTCTGTCAAGAATAAATTCCCATCTAATTAGTAAAACACATAAGACAAGTAGGGAGAACACATCCAATGGTTTAGCCACATGCAAAGGAATGCATACAGTGGAGGTTGAAAACCTGTACCTGTTTTCCTGTACTGATACTCTTTGTACGAAAGGCAAGCCAAAACCATCATCTAGTCCATTTTCCCATGGATAAAACCACAGTTTATGCACAAAAAGATTCCTGAAAGTTTTCATTATATAGTTATATTATATGAATAGAAAATTAAATTCACTGAGGTTGAAACATCATTGATTAATCTTCCTGTAGAACAGATTTTCATTTCTCATGTTTGCTTAAACCATGGCAGAAACCATTGATGAAATTAGCCCCTGTGTTTATAATAGACTTAATGAAGGTATACTGAGTTTCCAAATTTTTTGATATGGAAATCTGTTTTGCAGCCAGAGTTTGATACAACATTCAGAGTACTTGGGGTCAGTTTGAGAAGTCTACTCAAATCAAGGAATGATCTCACAAAACTTGTCTGGATTCATCTGAGTGTGCTTCTAGACCAAGGCTTCTGTGTAAAATATCACAGGAAAGCAAAATGCCTTTGTCAGTTAGTTTAGTAGTCTGATGTATGATGCACTCTTTTCTACTACTTTTGATGTGTAATCAATTCTAGGTCACAAGAATTAACTTCTAACCAACAGTTTCATTCTAACATTTCTGACATATACTATTGAAAATGTGACGAAGATAATGTGATGATTGCTTTCTGAACTTCTAATGCTATTTCCTCTATAAAAATCATCTTTATGGGCAGATAATCTGTGACAAGCTTGACTTTTTAAGTTAATTTCTCAAAGTGACAACCTTGCCATATCTAATTCATCCCCCCCCCCCAACCTATAGGACAGGAACCAGGCTATTTTGATGTTCCCACATCAAATAAGATGTCCTAACATTAATTAAGGATAACTTTTATGTATTTAAATTTTAGTTTTATTTAATTTTTAAATAGGCAACATATTCACATGGTTCAAAATTCAAAAGGCATAAAGGAATATTCATTGAAAATTCTCTCTTCACCCCTGTCAGCCACAAAGTTTCATTTCCTGGAGATAACAGTGTCACCAATTCCTTGGATATACTTCCAGAAAGATTCTGGGATGCATTTATAAGCATATGCTTCTATAGATATAAATATATTATTTGCTGGGGAGCCTCTAATGAGCTATGCAGAATGTGCCTCAGAGTTGCCTGATTTCCTATGTGTATTAATGCCCTCATGCTTCCAAACTGCAAACTTCCTGGTGCATGCATCAGAATGTCTGAAGGGTTTCCACTGGTGTACCAGGCAGTAGCAGCAGAGAAACCCTGGGGCAGGAAGTGGTGGGTTGGTGGTACAGATGAGAAGAGGTGCCATGAAACTACACGTCTGTTGTGGTGAGTCCTAAGTGACAGTTTGCAGTAAAAAGTCAAGGCAGGGGGCACCAGGTGGCTCAGTCGGTTGAGTGCCCTCACTCTTGATTTTGGTTCAGGTCATTATCAGTGTTGTGGGATAAAGCCCTGTGTCAGGTTCCACACTTAGCACAGAGTCTGCTTGAGATTCTCTCTCCCTCTTCCTCTCCCTCTCCCTCTGTCCCAAACCCTGCTCATGCTCTCTTCTCTCTCTTTAAACCAATAAGTAAATAAAATATTAAAAGATAAAAGTTGAGCCAAGAAGACTTGAGAAAAGGCACAAGAGACATCCAATACACAGGACATTCTAGTGTGAATATGTATAGCCAGTCCTCAAAGTTAAAGAGAGGGGAAGAAGCAGTTGTTGATACTGAAATTATAGTACAGACTCAACTTTAATAAACTATAATTCTAGAAAAAGACTCATCTTGAGAATTTTCACTCTGGGAATTGACTCTTCCTACTAGGCTTTCCTAGTAGACTTTTCTTTTTCTTTTGTAAAATATACACAACATAACATTTCCCATTTTAACCATCATCAAGTGTACCATTGATTAGCATTAAGTATATTTACGTTGTTGTGCAACCGAGTAGACTTTTTAGAAGTGGTGCAAAGTAGAAATTTTCAAATTTTTGCTCATCTTGAATGTTGCTGTTTTATGCCTATTTTTTCACTTAGACCTTTGATATATTAAAAAATGTATGACTTTGAAGTCTTACTGTGAATTCACCTTCTATAGATCCCATGCCATGGAGATCATTACAAAAGAATAGTGTTATGTCTGGAATCCTAGAACTCCATAAATGGCTAAAAAATTCCAGAGGCAA
The DNA here is from genome assembly GCA_004023965.1 of Spilogale gracilis. Classification (NCBI taxonomy): domain Eukaryota; kingdom Metazoa; phylum Chordata; class Mammalia; order Carnivora; family Mephitidae; genus Spilogale; species Spilogale gracilis. The sequence goes on along the minus strand of PITA01013486.1, from coordinate 3,903 downwards.
AATTTAAAATGGCCATTATTTTATTTATTATTTTGAGAAGTGCCTCTTTTTGAATTATCTGGACATACATTAATGGTGATGTTTATAAGTCTGGGCAAACATCAAATTTTGCAAAGATCTTTCTCCTACATGGGAAGAGGGATGGCTACTGATTCATGATAAGTATTGTCCTTGGACAAACTGTGAAGTATCCCATCTACTTCAGAGTGTGTTGATGACAATTGGTAGAGATAGGGTGTGTCTTTTGATTATATAATCCTTAGGAAGCAATCTGTCTTTCTGCCTTTTAGTGGGTTTGTGCTCTGACTGGCATAGACATGATTTTTCCCCTTTAAGTCCACAATTCCTTAAAACATGCCTTGGGAGGGGGCACCTAGATGGCTCAGTCAGTTGAATGTCTGACTTGATTTTGGCACAGGTCGTGATCTTGGGGTCCTGAGATGGAGTCCTTTGTTTGGCTCTGTACTCAGCAGGTAATGCTTGCGATTCTCTCTCTCCCTCTCTCTGCCCCTCCATACACACGCACAAACACACACAAGCACACACACAAACACATTCTCTCTCTCTCTCTCTCTCTCTCTCTCTCTCTCTCTCTCTCTCATAAATAAAATCTTAAAAAAAACATAAAAACTTGTCTTGGAAAAATACCTGGTTTTCAATAATTGGTTATTTCTAAGGGCATGAATACTAAATACTAGAATACTAAACTCCAAGAACATGAAACATATTCCTATTGGGAAGCATTTGAGCCTTCCTTTCTCTAGGATGGATGAAGCGTCTCTCTAATGGTGCCACACCACACATTTGTAAACTCCTACTTCAGCATGTCAAGTCTGTGATAGTTGGTAGACATAGGCACAAAAGCATGCACACAAACACACATTCACACAAAACACTGGTCAAGGATCTTGGCAGAAAATATTTGTCAATATCTTTTCTATTTAAAATAAGGCAAATCAGAGTCACCTTCCATCTTACATGTACAAGAACTTGTAAGAATTGGGGTCAGTGGTGCTGGTTGCTATCTTCTTCTGTTTGAGCTGCTTTAACAAATACTAATGATTGAGTGGTTTCTAAACAACAGAAATTTATTTCTCACAATTATGGATGCAGGTACAGGCAGATTTGATGCCTGGTGAGAACTTGCTTCCTGGTTCATAGACAGCTATCTTTTTGCTGTGTCTTCTCTTGTTGGAAGGTTTAAGGGAGCTAGCTCTCTGGAGTTCCTTTTATAAGAGCACTAATCCCATTCATGAGATCTCATCTCTCATGACCTGATTACCCCCTAAAGGCCCCACCTCCAAATATTATCACACCGGGGGTTAGGTTTTAACATAAGAATTTTGTTATCATTCAGTCTATGGTAGTTCTTAAAGCATTTTTTCTTAGGAATGTACATATGACAAAATTTTAATCATCACATGCTCATGATAATAGTTTAATTGGAGCTCTTGGGGGAAATAACTTGCTCTCATTTTCTTCTGAACACATGGTCTTTCTTAAAGATTCTGTGGTTGGTATTTTTGACTTTGCAAATGGAACATAAGTTAAATTTTTCAATGCCTTTGGTATGCCGAGTTAATTTGAGAATATTACTGTGTCTGAGGTTTCATGTTTGATCAAAGAGCAAGAGAAACATGCTTCACATTATAAGAAGCACAGATATTAGCAGCTTTGAAGTGATTTCCATGTTTTGATGTTATGTCCTATTGGATTATTTTGGCTATTGAAATATCAATTAATTCAGTAAAAGAATATTATTAGAAGACTTTATGATAATTTTTTATACAATGCTCAAGGAAGTACTTCTCAGCTTGGACACTGTTGTTATTTTGCACCAGAAAGTTTTTCCATTTTTTTTTCCATTAAAGTATAGTTGATCAGATTACTCTTTATTGCAGAGGTTGTAGGATGTTTAGCAGCATTCCTGCTCTCTAATCTCTAGATGCTGGTAGCTCCAAAAATGTCTCCAAGTGTTGCCAAGTGTCCTTGTGATTGGAAGTTGTGGGGGGGATGCTCACATTTTAGAATCACTGGCTTAAAGGAATCCTGGTTTAAGGCATGGTTTCTAGAGCTAGTCTCTCTCTATCTCTCTTTTAAAGATTTATTCATTTATTTTGGAGGTAGAGAGAGAGCAAGTGAGAGAGTGTAAATGGGGGAGGGGCAGAAGGAGAAGAAGAGAGAGAGAGAATCTCAAGCAGTCTACCGGCTAAGCAAGGACCCCCATTCAGTGTGGGAGGCCGCAAAAGGCCAGTTGCTGGGAGAATACGTGCCTTATCTAAAAACTTAAAGAGCTTGGACAATGGCCAAGCTACATCTGTGAACCTCACCTTCCCCAATGAAAAGAGTATAAGAGGGGCTGGTGAGCCAATGACAGGTAAGATTTTCTCTCCACTCTCTCAACCTAAGACAGGCCATATCTGGCGAGAAAATATGAACCGATGACGGGTAAGAGAGAAATGGATGAGGGGACGCCTAAGACAGGCACTGTCATAGCCTCTTCAATCCTGGGAAAGGATTGATATTTTTATATAAAATAAAAAAGGGGGACATTTGGGGGGCCGCAGGAGGCCAATTACTGAGAGAATATGTGCCTTATCTAAAAACTTAAAGAGCTTGGGCAACAGCCAAGGAACGAGGAAACCTTGAGGTGCCAGCAGGAAACACGAAGGAAAGTAAACAAGGTCTTAAGGGAGTATGGGCAGAAACATACTGTCTGGTGCACTGCAAAATTTTATGCTATGTAACCACTGACTCTACTTAGATCATGCTGTACTTTTTAAGCTGTTTCTTACTGATACTGAGCTCTGTTACTGACTAACTCAGGATACGTTAGTGATAGTGATTTGTACCCTATTGGAGTGTATAAACAAAAATTACATCAAACATTATGTACTAATTCAGGGATGCTTGTGTTGATAAAAAATAATGTACTGTACCATGATTCATCCCCCTTGGGTACTGGGTTTCATCTTGAAAGGTCACTCTGATCTTCCCTCTTTGTATAAAAATTTCATCATGGGGCCATTCTGACCTAAGAATGATGTTTGTAAAGCAGGATAAATAAAGCTCCCTGAGAACAGTGTTATTGGCAGATCCCTACACCACACTTCAAGTCCAGTCTCCTCATTCAGAATCACCAACGCTGTCCCCATCTTCTGGACCCTGCCAGTTGCTGGGTCCTAGCTCCCAGCAATTCAGGGCTTCACTCATAACCCTGAGATCGTGACCTGATCCAAAGTCAACAGTCAGACATTCAACTGACTGAGCCACCCAGACATTAGAACTAGTCTTAATGCCAGGTACACAAATAAAAAAATGCATAGGGCTGTCACATTTTTAAAATAAGGAAATAATTTTAAACCAGTTGCTAAATGGTTCTTTTCTGAGTCCTCCAAATTCTAATTCTACTCTGCTCTGTCTCCTCCACATAACCCATATCCCACCTCTCCACTAGCATAAATTCAAGGATTAAAACTGGCATAACAAGGGGACTCCAGGATCTGCCTTATCGATTGTTAAAGTTTATTGTCTATCTATTATTATTTACTAACTTTACTTTTTATATTTATTCTGTTTCACTTCTCTATACAACTTAGAAGCAGCTGGGCTCACCATACCTCTCCATTCACTGTTGAGTCCTAGAACAGAAAGCCAGATTGTGGCCTTTAGTTTGTTGTCCTGACAGACAAATACTACATATTTCCCTGTTGTACACATCAGCCCTCTTCAAAAATGACTGAGCTCTCCTTAACTCTGATCTCACATTAAACTATATTCTGCCTGGAATTCTGTTTTAAGATGGGCTTGTTTGGAGAGTTAGTGGGAAAATATCTGGAGAGAAATTGCTACACAAATTTACAATGTAGAAATAATTCCAGCTGAGATGATAATTAAACCTCT